>CM069914.1:33355562-33641826 GCA_036172215.1 Camellia granthamiana
GTTGAGCATTAGCGGCGGTTTTATTACCGCCGTTAAAAGTGGGCATTAACGGCGGTTCGTTACCGCCGTTAAAAGTGAATTTAATTACCGTCGTTAAAGACACTTTTAGCGACGGTTTTTTTAACGGCGGTAACGAAACCGCCGGTAAAAGTACTATTAACGGCGGTAACGAAAACCGCCGTTAATAGTACTTTTAACGGCGGTTTTCGTTACCGCCGTTAAAAAAACCGCCGTTAATGCTCATTTTTGGCGTAGTGTAAGCCCCACAAACAATGTTTAAGTAATAACATAGAGAATGCCATTAGGGTTTAACTTCTTTCAAATTGTTATTTTAATTCGAGAGAGTGTTTGAGTTTGGTAGGTCCATTTTTGACCGATTTCAGTAATCCAAACCATTCACTTTTTAGAACTCGTTAAGTAGAATAATTATGCAAAAAATCAAGATAATTGGACATTAGTAGTTATGTGTTTGAATCATACTTGTTTAAAAAAAATAGATGAAAAATATAATTTTAAGAATAACCATTCATTTTTTATAATATAAATTTGATTCGAACAATAGTTACCAATGTTCGATCATCTTGATTTTTTACATAAATATTTGACTTAACAATTCCTAAAAATGAATGGTTCAGATCACTGAAATTAGTCCCAAAATAGACTTACTAAATCTAAATACTCTTTTAAGTTGAGATTACCAATATGAATAAAGCCCAATTCTTAAAATAAGTCCTTAATATTTTAAATAACAAAACTAAGGGTGATTCTATTTGCACCTAAAAAAATAAGAGTAAATTACCCATAAGTCCTTTTTGAAAAATGTGTATTTTATTTAATCCCAAAACCTTTTAGATAGATCCAAAAGTTCTATACCCATTTATCTTATCCATTTTTCCTATACCTTACTTCATCTTTTTATCTCTCTTTCTCTGATATCGGCGGCAACGATGGCCACAACCACAATCACGACCACGACCACGACTTCTTTCTTTTCTTTCTCTTTGTAATTTACAGTCATCAGCAATTGGCGACCATCATTGATTAGGTTTCACGGGCAACCACCGAGTACTAACTCCTTACTTTGTGCTCACTGACGATGAAAGAGATGAATTTGCGACGAAGAAGATGTGTAGATTTACATCAGGTCTGAGTAGATCTACGTTAAATCCAGCTAGATTTAAACCAAAAAATAGTTGTCGAAGTATAAGCGACTCTTTATATCTGTCTCTTTCTTTCGATCGCTCAGTTTTAATATTTTTCTATACTACACACTTCTATTTTCCTGTTATAATAGAGAAAATTTTTAAGTTTTGAACAAATTATTTTCAAGTTTTAATCACAGGTGGTGAAAACTATAAAATTTTACAGTTTCAATTTTTTTGGTGTTGAAATGAATCATTCTTTAGAACTGTAAAATTTTGCAGTTTCATAACTTTCTTCAGAACTGTAAAATTTTGTAATTTCATAACATATTTTTCAATTTGATTAATAAGGATAAATACTTAATAAAATCATACTTTGAAACTATAATATTTTACAGTTTCAAAACTTACTTTTCAGTTTGATCAATTGAAAATTATTTACTTAAACCCTACAAAAATTACAAATAACATATATATATATATTTTCAATTGTTGTTATTTGTTGTTCTTAGGTTTTTTTTTTCTTCTTTCAATTTATCAATATTTAACACATTTTGCTATTTTTTTTCACTTTAATTTCTCAGTTTATTCTTCTTCTTCTTCTTTTTTTTCAGTAATATTCTAAACATTCCGATGAGTCTCTGGCAATATTCTTGACATCCAGCGAACATTCTAGACATTTCGACGACTTCTGGTGACGTTCAGAACATTTCAGCGATACTCTGGCAAATTTCTGGTGATGTTCCGGCGACTTCCCAGTGATATTGAACATCCAGCGAGTTTCCAATGAACCATCTAACAAAAGTCTGGCGATGGTGGGATGAATCAGTGTCTTTAAGAAAGAAAAAAAAAATTAAATAGGATTTTTTTTTAACAATTAAAAATATATATGACTAATTAGTGCAAGTGTTTTGTTTTGGTATTAAGTGGATTTTGAACTTTGTGTATGGGACTTATCAGTAAGTTTCCCTAACTTTGTACGTCCAATTAAAATTTTAGTTTTTATTATACCCTAATGTAAATTTACTAATAAGGATAATATATATTAAATCTTAAATTAAAGACAATACACATTAAATCTTATGGTACACCTAATCACTCATACGTTTCTTTCATATTTAAGTCTTTTCATCTTCTTTTCCCAATTTTAATTTTTTTTATCTTCTTCTTCACTCCAAAACTCCAATCCACCTCATCAAAACTAATTATTATCATCAATAACTCATTATTATCATTAATATTATTGTTTCTTATTATATTGTTACTTGTAAATGAAAAAAGTTTAAATAAAATCGAACAATAGAATCAACAAATAAGCATTCAATTGACAAAAAGACAAGATCAACCTATGGTGATAACGACTCAACCAAACACTCTTCACTTTTAATTCGTATAGATAAATGCTATACATACAAATACGTATAGACCCATGCATAGATAAACACACACATGTACTTACATATGTAATCAAGTTCTAGATACATATATATATACACTTGCAGACTATCAAAATATGTAATCGATGCTTAAGAGTTTTTCAAAGTAGTGTAATTTAGAGTTAGTTTTGTGTCAATAAAATTTCTTTTTTTGAATGGATTTGTTTATTATTTGGGTCTATCACAAATTATGATTTAAACTTAAAGAGTAATTTGTGGAAAATATAAGGTGTATCAAGAATAAATTATAACCTTAAATAATTTAATAGAAAATACTGAAAATTTGAAATAATTTTTTTGGGTGCAAAAATAAAATCCCCCAAAATTAACTTGTTTTGATTTTCTATCTAAGTAACGAGTTTATGATAACTTTAAAATCCGTTAGAGTAATATCATGAACCCGATAGAGCAAAAATTATCAAAAATTTGTGCTACTTTTTTTTATTTATTTTATAGCAAAATCCATGGTTAATAAGTTTTATAAACTCGTGCATAGGTTTTAATTTTTTTATTTTTGATTTTAATAGCTTTATAATTATAAAAATATCTAAAATGCTTGCCAAAACAAAGAAATTAAATTTAAAATATTTTTTTGATGTTCATATTTGGCAAAATAAATTATAAATTAACATCACAAAAAAAATTAAAAAATAATACAATATGTGCATGGTACAATTCCGATATGTGTATGGTGCAACTCTAACTTATGCATAGTTGCATGTCGAATCTGCGTAATGCCAGTCTAGTATATGTATTAGTGCAAGTTCAATCCGTGTCAGGTGTAAGTCCAATATATGTCTAGCACAAGTAACAAATGTGACAACCATACAATTTTTAAATATATAATAAATATAATTTATACAATTTTCAAATTATGTTTTGATATTAAATTGTTAAAAAAAAATTGGTTATATTACTTTTATTTTAATATGAGAGATAGAAAGAAGGAACATTCGATAGATAAAAATGTAAACATTGGACTTGCACTTATGCATGGGTTAGATTTGTACCATGCATATATTGGACTTGCATTCGGACACAAATTGGACTTACATCCTTGCACAAATTGGACTTGCATTAGGACAAAAAATATACTGAATTTTTATATTTTTTTTTATATTTTTAGTATTTAGTAAATTTTTTAAAGATTTTTTTCACAAATATTATACATTTTAAGTGTATTTATGTTAGGTGTGTTTAAAAATTAAAGAAATTTCTTGAATATTAAAAAAATTCAATAAAAACAAAAAAATACAGAAAATGAAAAAGTAAAACTTTCTAAAAAGAAAATTCAGGAAATGAAAACCAAACGGAATGTATTCTACTTTATTTACAAAACTTTTTAATTGTCTTATTTAGCTTCTCTGATTTCAAGTCGAGTTGTAATTGAGCTTATTTATATATATTTTTTTTTGAAACAGCCAAAAGGAATTTTATTGATAATGATCAAGCAATATTGCAATGACAATCATCAATAAAAGGAGGAGCAGAGATCACAAAGAACCAAACAGCCTAGTTGGTAAGATACCAACCAAACAGACATGAGCTCCAACAAAGAACCAAACATTAGCACTGATGAACTAATGAACTCCAAGAAAAATGACTCTACCATAACTAAGACACCAAGATGAGCTCCAACAGATGAACTCCAACAAATGCAGCAGATAACTCCACCATGTAAGACACCAACTGATGAACTAAGGAACTGCAAGAAAAAATGCAGCTCTGATTTTAATCAACTCACTTAGATCCTCCAACTCTGATTTTAATCAGCACAAAGGCGCAGGACCTTCAACTGAGGTTTTGCAGCCTGTAAAATACAGGCAGCCCCGAACACAGCAAAGAACCCAGAACAGCAGCCTGAATCAGCAACCTCTCCTGCCATCTAAACTCTCACAGTTGGCAAGACACCAACCCAAAAGGACGCATAAAACAGTTGAACTCCCCAAACACCCAAACACCATACCAGCAGCAGACTCCATATCAGACGCCATATCAGAACAGAATTTCGACAACAAACGAAGAGCAACAACATGATAGTATTAATTCTAATTATCACTTTTATATTTTTTATTAAAATCTCACTTTAGTATCTCTACTATAGTCATAGGCCTTGTTTGGGAACAGATTATCTTAATAATTTTTTGATTTTTTGACTAAAATATGAGGTGAGGTAAAAAAAAATTAGTATGTTTGGAATATTTTTTTATTTTTTACAAAAAGATGTGCAAAAAAAAAAAAAAAAAAGAAATCTTCCACTTTTTGATATAGGTTACAAACTTTTTAATTTTTTTAATAATTTTTTGACTTTTAAACTAAAATAGACACATGCCAAACGAGGACTTAACATCCCTATAATTTGACTATTCACTTGAATCCCTCCATCAATTTTCAAAACTGTGTTATATAATTGGGCCCAACTGACTCGAAATTTAGTAATTGTCTTGGACAATTGAAATATCTAGGGGATGAGATTGAACGTAAATTACCGAAGTACAAATTGTAGGTTGTGTTTGGTAGAGTTTTTAAAAATTAATTTTACCCTCATATTCTAATACTATGTTTAGCTTGAGTTTTCAAATCATGATTTCAAATCAATTTCAAAATATATTTTGAAAACATGTTCGGTAAAATGGACCATTTTTGAATTTTTGGTCTATCCGATCATTTGTCCGGACATCCTCTCGGATGTCCAGTCGGTTGACCGGAACAATATATATATATATATTTTTTGCCAATCGCCACATGTTATTTGGAAGAAAAAAAAATTATATTTGTTTTTGATATTTTTTAAATATAGAAATTTTTTTTAGACCAAAATGACAATATTTTTTTGAATTGAATTTTAAAAAGAGTTTGATTATGAATTTTGAATAGAGTTTTGAGTTATGTATTTGGTTGTGAGTTATAAGTTTTACAATTAAGTTTTCAAAACTCTTTTCAAAACTCATAACCAAACAACTTTTCTCATTTCATATACATAAAAAATTCAAAACTTTTTTCAAAACTCATAACCAAATAAATTTTCTCTTTCCAAATCATAATTTCAAAACTCATAAACTCAAAATACAACTCTATTCTCAAATCATAATTCTAAAATTCTACCAAACACTACCATAATTTCTCCTTTTATTATTATTATTTTTTTCAAATTTGATATGGGCATGCATGTTATTTAAGTGCGGGTGGTCATCACAGTTAGCCAGACAATCAAAGCAAGCTTAAGTTTGTTCGAAATTCAGTGCAATGGCTCTTAGCCTTCTTGTTGCTAATGGACCTTGCAATCAAAAGATCATCAGACGATCAGCCAACTACCAACCTCCCATTTGGGACTATGACTATGTGCAGTCACTTAACAGTAAATATGTGGTATATATAGTTACTATTGTTATATATACTCTGCTTGATTAGTGGATGCAAATCAATGGTAATTGCTAACAAAAAATTATTTTTGTAGGGAGATGTATATGAAAAAAGAGCTGCGAAGTTGAAGGAAGATGTGAAGATAATGCTTGAGAAAGTAGCGGATGAGGATCCATTGGATGCACTTGAGATGGTTGATGACTTCACTACAAAAAAAAACACCTTTGGCGACTAAATTTTTAGTCGCCAAAGGTCCCATTTTAGTCGCCAAATGTCACGAATTCGCTTTCCCCGACTAAAAATTTTAGTCGCCCATTTTGTCGCCAAAATCTGGTCGCGGATGCTTTTGGCGACTAAAAATCTGTTAGTCGCCAATAGACAGGTCTTCAGCGACTAAAGATTTAGTCGCCAATAGTCAATTTCATTTTTTGGCATTTTACCTTTGGCGACTAAACCGTTTGTCGCCAATAGTTAATTTTTTATTTTATTATTTTTACCTTTGGCGACTAATAACTTTAGTCGCTGAAAGTCTTTTAAAAAAATTTTTTTTTTTTTCCCCTGCGTCTACCAAGATTCGAACCTGTGACCACTGACTTCACATGTGTGTCAACCTTCAACAACACTCTTTTCCCCACTATGCCACTACACTCTCACGCGAATATAAATGCAACATATATTATTTATATACTAAATTTTCCGATTTTAGTACAAACTCTATATATAAATAATTATTTTTATTTAATGTATTTAATGTAAAAAAATAAAGTATTTACTAAAAAAAAATATGAGAACACTTTTGGCGACTAAATATGAATTTTAGTCGCCAATTCGATGCTTTTTGGCTACTAAATTCTGTTTTGTCGCTAAAAAATTGAATTTCCGCCCAAAAATACTACAATCGGCGACTAAACTCTTTTTTTGTCGCCAAAAGCTCGAGTTTTGCCGACTAAAATCAGTTTTAGTCGCCATTTGTCCAGGTTTTAGCTACTAAAAATTTTTTTGTCGGTAAAAGACCTATATTCGGCGACTAAAGTTTTTTTTAGTCGCCAAAACCTATAGATTTGGCGACTAAATGGTTTTAGTCGCCAAAAACCGTGCCTTTTAGCTACTAAATTTTTTTCAGTCGCTAAAACTACTATATTCGGCGACTAAACCGACTTTTAGTCGCTAAAAGGCCTATATTCGGCAACAAAACTGCTTTAGTCGGCAAAAGTTCTTAGGTTTGGCGACTAAACTGATTTTAGTCGCCATTTCTACACTTTTCAGCGACGAAAATGCTTTTTTTAGTCGCCAATTGTGCATTTTCTTGTAGTGCTTGCAAAGGCTTGGAGTGTTCTATCACTTCAAGGATGAGATAGAGAGAGTACTTGAGAGAATATACAACATGAATGATAAGTGCAACAATGAGGATTTGCATGCTACAGCTCTCAAATTTAGGCTTTTGAGACAACATGGGTACAATGTCCCTCAAGGTACTTCAATGATTTCCTCACTCCTTATATGTCAAAAATTTAAGGGTTAATTACACTTAGCAACTCTTCACTTTCATCCTAATCTCACTTCAATTCATTTACTTTCAATTATAACAGTCAATTTCTAACACTTTTAAGTCAAATTGCAGTGTCAATCCTTTCGCCTATCTACTGTTATTAAAGTTGATGAAAACTAAAAGTAAAGGGATCGAAGTAAGATTTTAGAGAAAGTATAAGGATCAAAATGAGAATTTGATGAAAGTATAAGAGTTTTAATGAGACCCAAAAAAAAAAAAAAATGTAACGTTTAAAGCACATGACAAATTCCATTAGCCTTATTAATAGTAGATAGGCAAAGGGATGACATTGCAACTTGACTTACAATATATGAGGTTAATTGTCACAATTGAAAGTGAAAGCCAAAATGAGAGGATAGTGAAAATGTAGGGATGCTAAGTGTAATCAACTCAAAATTTAAAGAGGAACACACACCACCGTCCAAAAAAGAAAATGAAAAAAAAAGAAAATAATAATAATAATAAATATAAATAAATAATTTTTTTTTTTTTTGAACGGCAAAATATAAATAAATAAATGAGAAGCAAAAAAACTTAAAACTATTGAACATTGATGCTATATCTTTATGTGTCCAGTAGAGACCAAGAACTCAAATACAATATATATATCAAGAAAAATAGTGTGATCCAAATTTATTCTAATTGTGAATTGAATATGAATCACGCACTATTTTTCTCGATATATATATTGTATTTGAGCTCATAGTCCCTAGTATATACTAATTAATAGTTAACTTGAATTGCAGACGTTTTTAAAAAATTTACGGACGAGATAGGGAATTTGAGGTCTTGTCTTTGTGAGGATACAAAGGGACTACTATATTTGTATGAAGCCTCATATCTTTCAATTGACGGTGAAAGTTTATTAGATGAGGCCAGGGATTTCACAACTAGGAATCTCAAAGAAAACCTCAAGAAGAAGGATATTGATCAAAATCTCGCCATGCTAGTTAGACATTCCTTGGAGCTTCCCCTACATTGGAGGGTGCTAAGGCTAGAGGCAAGATGGTTCATTGATGTGTATGAGAGAAGACAAGATATGAATTCTATATTGCTTGAGCTTGCGAAATTAGATTTCAACATGGTGCAAGCAATTCACCAGCAAGAAGTAAAGCAAATGTCAAGGTCAGAAATGTTCCCAATTTTCATTATGTAGTAAGGGTGCAGCCATATAAGTCACCATATATATATATGTATGTAGTATTTCATATACCTTATTCTTTTCCTTGTTATAAATATAGGTGGTGGAGGAGTACATGTTTGGGAAAAAAGTTGAGCTTTGCTAGAGATAGGTTGATGGAGAATTTTTTAGCCACTCTGGGAGTGAATTTTGAGCCTCAATTTGGATACTTCAGGAGAATGTCCACGAAGGTCATCACACTGATAGCAATAATAGATGATGTCTATGATGTGTATGGTTCATTGGAGGAACTTGAACTATTTACCAATGCCGTTGAGAGGTTGGTTGATGGTAGAATGGTTGTGTCAATATCATCTGCATTAATTTGCATGCTTCTTAGCTATATATCTTTAACATGAAAATACTTCTTTTTTCTTTTTAAATTTTAGGTGGGATATCAGTGCAATGGAACAACTTCCAGACTATATGAAGATATGCTTCCTCGCTTTATTCAACTCTATTAATGAAATGGCTTATGATGCACTAAAGGAACAAGGATTGCACATCATTTCACACCTAAAGAAAGTGGTATCATTTTCTTTATGAACTATTTTTTTTTTCCCCCCAACTTCGCTACAAATAAAAAAAGATAAATTATAAATACACCCCTTGAGGTATACTTAAATTATAAATTACTCCCTGTGGTTCTAGAAATTACATTATGCCCCTTAAGGTTTCTAATTTCATAACAAATATGTCATTTTATTAATAAATCATCAAGTTAATTAACAGTTTTTAATAATATTAAAATTTTATTTCAATTAATAATTTAGATAATTTTATTATTGTATAGGTGAACAGTTAGAAATTTCACTTTTTCAATTAATTCTGTTAAATAAAAAATTATGACAATGAGGTATTTGTAATTTTCTAAATCACAGGAGCAATTCGTATTTTAAGCAAACCTCAAGAAGTGTATTTGTAATTTATCCAATAAAAAATAAATAAATAAAATTACAAAAAAAAAAAATAGACACAAGGGAGGGTTGGAGGACTTCCCACCACCCACCATCGTGTCTATTGGCCCACACTCTCACCCTTTTGTCTTTCTTTCTTTTCCTTTTTTTTTTTTTTTTTTTTGCAAGACTCTTTTCTTTTTCCTTTTTAGATCATATTCAAAGTGAATTTAAATGTCCTTAATTTTTTGTAGTTTCTTCGATTAATTGACCATTCTAAATGCTTTAGTGGGCAGATCTTTGTAAATCTTATTTATTGGAGGCAAAGTGGTACTACGACGGATATACACCAACCTTTGAAGAATATATGAAAAATGCATGGATTTCGGTATCGGGTCCTGTTATGCTAGTACATGCTTATTGTTTTTGTTAGGTTTTTATTGTTGGCAACTCCGTTTGACAAAACTCCTTTGAGTTGTAATTTTATTCGCATTTTATTTCAGTGAGGCTATGAGTTTATTAGATGCGAATCCAACCCGAATCGAGCCATGCAGAAAAGTTTGTGATGTTAATGCTTTCAAGATTGCCACTTCGCTGATTATTACGGGGGTCGAGCTGCCCGGTCAGCTCGCGGCCGAAGCAAAATTCAAATTTGCATTCAAAATTGCATGACAGCCATTGCTCGCTCGAGCCAAGGAGTGCTCGCTCGAGCCAAGACTTTCTCGCTCGAGCCAAGGAATTCTCGTTCGAGCGAAGGATTGCGTCCGCACAAAAACCTGAAAGCAGTGATTGGTCGCTCGAGCTAAGGATCCGTCGCTCGAGCGAAGGCACTAGTAGAAATCACGAAATTTACTCTCCTCGCTCGAGCCAGGAAATCCTCGCTCGAGCGAGCCTCAAAATCCGGATTTTTTCAAAGAGTTGGTTTTCTTCTGAAACAGGATTTCTTTTGGTGTTCTACAAGAAGTTGGATTTCTTACTTGACAAGGATTATTTTGGTTCTTTATAAGTAGTTGGTTTTCTCCCAAAACAAGACTACTCATTAATTATTCCTCCAGATCTTCTTTTTGGTTCTTAAAGGTTTATATCTGGGGATATTTTATTTTTCTTTGATGTCTTATTGAGTATTCAACTCATGATCTGAAAAGGCTACATCAAAGGTTTTGTTTGTTACACAAAAGAGAGAGTTGTTCTTCAGTTGTGGATTCTGAAGAATTCGAGCCTGAAGCTTCAGTTGTGAATTCTGGAGTGGCTCATCAAAGTTGTTCTTCAGTTGTGGATTCTGAAGAATTCGGTCTGAAGCTTCGGTGGTGGAATCCGGAGTGGCTCATCAGAAAGACAATTCCGTGGTGAAGATGGGGTTGGAAGAGGCACATAGAGGTTGGTTCAATTAAGCGTTGTGGATTCGCTAGATAATTGAGAGTGATACCTGTGTAATTCCTTTATATCTTCTTAGTGGATTGTTCTGGTGGCTGTGGCCCGTGGTTTTTTGATCACAATTGGAAGGTGTCCAATTGTGGTTTTTCCACGTAAAATCTTTGTGTCTCTTTCTTTTGATTGTTTGTTTGGGATTTTTATATTCTGCTTAAAATTGATACATAATCACAAATCAACATCTAGGAGGTTTCTAGATTTTTCAGTTTTGATTCTAAATCAGTAACAAAGGAGGCCTCGGAATGCTTATTAGAAAGTTATCCAAATATAATTCGCTGGTCATCAATTATTTTACGACTTTCAGATGACTTAGGAACATCATCGGTAAGTGAGTTACACACCCATTGTATCTTCATAAAGAGGTTCGTTAGGGTTGTATGTTTGGATCCTGGGAAAAAATGGGGAGGGAGGGAAGAAGGATTAAGAATAACAATTCTCTTTAAAGCATTTTTCAACAATTTTTTCCTTTCCTATTCAATTATTTTCAATATTCAAACAATATTGAAGACAATTTCTTGGTTTAAGAATTAAACCGGGTTTGACCATATGTTACTCATTCTGTTTGATTCAGGACGAGTTACAAAGAGGCGATGTCCCTAAATCAATCCAATGCTATATGCATGAAACTGGTGCCCCTGAAAACGATGCCCGTGAACACATGAAATACTTGATTGGTGAGACATGGAAAAAGATGAATGAAGATGGAGCTGCAAATTCTCTCTTCACCAAGACTTTTATTGGGAATGCAATGAACCTTGCTAGGTTGGTTCAGTGCATGTATCAGCATGGAGATGGGTATGGTGCTCCAGGCAAAGAGACTAAATATCTTGTCTTGTCATTAGTAGTCAATCCTGTTCCCCTTATGTAGACAAGGGATAAAATACTCTTTTGAATAAACGATTACTATTATAAAAAAATATTTATGTCTTTTCAAAATGTAATGACTAGAAGTGAGATAAGGGTGCAGATACAGTCAGAAAGTTTGCCTATCCAACACTTGCTTTAGTCTCTGTTTGTGGTGACATAAATCCCTCCCGACAACCTATGAATTCAGAATTCTCACAAGAAGGTATACTCAACATGAATTAGGCGTTAATGAAACTTTTCCTAGGAATATTTCAAAAAAGTATAAATTAATACTAACTTTATCAACTAATTAAAGCGTTATCAATTCAATCCTTCATTTCAATCAAGTACTATGTTCTGTCGAAAAAATCATTCCGGTGTCAAAAACCAAAAAACCAATAACTAAAGCCTCAATTTAGGGCATCGCATAAAGGATTCCTAATTCATGGCAAGCATAAAAAACAAACTAGAAAATGAATGAATTCAAATCTCTAGTTCCATCTACAACATTTCCAATTTACTAGGCATATAATGCCTATCAGTTAAAATACCTAATATAACTTAATTTTTTCAAATCCAATTGACTAGGTATATGATCATTAGAGCAACTCCAACGGTAATAGGCATTTTACCTATCTAAACATTACTATAAAGTATATATTTTATTTTACCTATCAACTGTTTCATGTTTCTACTCCAACCATACTCTGTATTTTAGCTATTTATCAAAATACTATTAACTTTATAGAATGCCACATCGGCAACAAAGATGGAGGGAAATAATCCTAATGATTAAATACATTTTGCCTAGTCTTGAAGGCTAGCTACATGTAGCTAGTGAATGTAAGTTGAGCTAAAATGCCTAATCATATGCCTAGTGTATTGGAGTTGAAAAAAGTGAGTCATGCTAGGCATTTTGACCAACAAGCATTATATACCTAGTGGGTTGGAAATGCTCTTAGGCATTTTGATTTTAACTCACATTCACTAGCTAAATGTAACTAGTCTTCAAAGACTAGGCAAAATCTATTTTACCCTTGTGATCATTTTCTTCCATATTTGTTGTTAAAGTAGCATTTCATAAAGTGAGTAATATTTGAATGAATAGTTAAAATAAAAAATAATGTTGAAGTGAAACATAAGAAAAATGAATTGGCAAAATAATATATATATAATAGTAACTTTTAAATAAGTAAAATGCTTAATAACATTGGAGATGCTCTGAGCAACTTTGGATATCCATGATAGTATCTTCCTTAATTTTTACCGTAAATGGGCCACAGAAGCAAACATTCCTCCTTGAAGTTTGTCTTCAATAGAACTTTTGTATTGTGTTACATTTTTTATGATTAGGGATGCAAATTCGGCCCAACACGGCCCACAATTGGGCATAGGATTGGGTTTGGGCTGGCAGGGCCTAACTAATTTTTTTTATCACAATAGTTTGAAAATGATATTGGGCCTTGAGCGGACTAGGTCTCGAACAAGCCTTGGAACGGGCTGGTGGGTCAGCTCGGGCCTAGGCAGGCCATGCCAAGCTGCGGACAGGCTGTAGGTGGGCCACAAGCCAGTTTTACACTCCTACTTGTGATCTTTCCTCCCTTTTGAATTGTACTTTATTCATGGTTGGAATTTTTTTTTGTTTTTGGTATATGAATTCAATGTTCTTTGTAAGTTGGGTAAAATCCCGTCTTGGTTGTATTGTGCAAATATATCCAAACTAGCCCAGAGCCGATGGCTGTCTTGTATTGGTTTGAACTAACATTTGACATCCTAGTGGCTTTTGGGAGCCAAGGAGCCAAGACTAGCAGAAATTATCATATAAATCCATAATACAACTTAATTATATGTCTAACTAATGATGTTTTATAATTTACTCACATTATTCTTATTTTTGTTGACCATGTAAGCACAAACAATAATTTACCTGAAATTACCATGTAAGCACATTATTTAAATTAAAACGTAACTAACAATTTTAACTTGCAGTGATAAAGATTAGAATAACACTAAGAGTCATGAAAAAAATATCATGAAATGCATCATAAAGATTTTTCATCCCTTCATTAGTGTGTGGTATTTTATTCTAGGTGTAATCAAAAGGTGGAGAATCTTTCATGATCATTTTCATGATATTTTTTTCATGATTCGTAACATTACTCTAAAGATTAATCAACTACAATTAATAATTACAATGACACAATAGTTAACATGAAAAACCCAATTAAAAAAAATCTCTAAACGGAAAAAAACAGAAGAAAAAAAATCACGATGCCAATGCTCAATAAAAATCTACTATAATGAATCAAGAGTATAAGACATAGATGGACTTACAACCACTCACCTAGCTTTACCTATCTCCCATATCTTGACGAAACTTCTACGAATGCAGCCTAACCCCACTAGCCTTCTTGATCTATAGGACACCTTGAAGCTCCATCGATCATCAACCTCCGTTCTTGAACGGCTCTAATTACCACACCGACCACAAGTGACAGAACAATGCAATGCAATGATATGAGGACTTTTTTTTTATAACAAAAGTCACTTCAAAAATATGAATCAATCTCAAAATATTTTTAGTAAAAGAAAATGGTTGTACTTAAAATGGATTATGAAGAGTTTATATAAAAATTTAGAATATCATATCCAAATAAGGAATTTTCTTAGTTTCACTTGAGTAGACCTTTCCAGTGGCCGCCATTATATGTTACAAAATGTCCACTCGAGTGCCTAATAACAAAGGCTTAATCAAAATTTATTGTCCCAAAGTCCCCAATAATAAACGACATATAATTGTTTTAATTACAAGAATAAATATGCAAGGGAGAAAAAACAAAAACAAAAAACCAGGGCAATGAATGAGCAAACCCCATTGCAGAGACACCCATGAATGAATGACCAAGCAGAGTGAATGCCACCAGTTGAGTGAATGCCAGCAAAATGGTAACTCACATATGTAACTTGCAGTAATGAAACTTTGATGTCTGAAATTGCAACTGTCAAAAAAATGTGCAAAAAAAAAAAAAAAAAAAAAAAAAAAAACCTCTTAACTTACCCACTAACCAATCCATAACACACATACACAGGCACAAAAACAGTAAATCCCTAAAAAAACTAGGAGAGAAAAAAAAATTCAAAGATATACCAGTTTCCTGGTCATCACAAGTTACCTTGTGTGAAACACCAAATATCTCTACTCTTCCAAATTCCAAAGCTACCGACTCACCAAACACTGAATAACAGTAACATAGGCATTTAATAAAATGGTTACATGCAAAACTAATAAAACAGTCATACAGTTTTTTAATTTGTTATCAAGCAAAGCAATATACTACATGATTGAGTGAATCAAGGACTTTAACTAGTCCTTGAGCAATCATCCAACATCAACTATTACACGATTCAGTTCGAACCATAATAGCATTTTAATAGCATCAGCATTTCAACTTTAACTAATGTACATTGACTCATTTGCATTCAATAATAGTATAATTTTGTAAACCAGGCTACACAATTTAAAAACCCCACCTCTAGAATAAAATCTAACCATTCTGCATACAATCTACAATGCAAGGCAACTTAGTCTCTGGCTAAAGGTTTTATAACTATAACTAGGAACCAAAAGGGGCAAAATAGCAAGGCAAAGCACCAATCTATCTGTCTGCTATAAAGACCAATTTTTTCATCTTCTAACCTAAATCATCACACGACACAAAATGATTACACAAATAACTCGTCCAACAGCTTCTAGTTTTCTGAATCAGAACAATGAGATCAAGCTAAAATATAAACATTTGTGCAAAAATTTCATGGACCTACAAAAGGAGACCTGGATGATTGTTCAACACTGAACTAAAAGGGCTGACTTACGAACATTGATTAAATTCAAACCAATTAAGCTTATCCTACATCATATCAAACGGTTGACCTCAACCAAGTGCAACTAAAGAGCAAATACACAACCATCTACAATATATATTTATGTGCATCTTCTAAAGTTTTTCAAAAGAAAGCTGCTGAAATGATCATCCAAACTTTAGTGAAAGCTAAGATAGAATGCCAAAAGAAATTTATTTAGTACGAAAATGTTTCACATTAAAATTTATATGCCTCCGTAAACAAAAACAGGAGAGAGATTTTATAACCAACTAACCAAGCAATGTGGAAGCAAACATACCACCTAAAACATATATATATATATATATGCCCAGTACTTCACAACAACACAACTTGAAACAATACTTACTTCAGCTGTAAAGCACAATATACCATTGCTGGAAGCTCACTCGCTGAAAAGCCTCCTACAGGTCATCACCTGTTCTTCATGCTTAGTCTAGAAGAGAAATCCACAGAAAAAATTCAATAAAGCAAAACGAAAACAGTTCATCACAACAGAAATATAATATTAAAATAGAAATATTACTAGAAAGCAGTTTAAATTTCATAAGAGTTTTTACATAAGCAGCAAATATATCAAGAAATATTAGAGAATATCAATCTACACTAAAAGCCTTTAGATTTGAAAATGCAGCAGCAACCACAAAGGACTGGGTCAAGATCCTTCAGATATTCATTCTACAGAACCTTCAGTAGCTCAACCAACATCAGAAAATCTCCAACTCAGATGAACATGGTCAACTCAGGCCTACTAACTACGTTATGTTCCTCATCCTCCAACACAGGATAAGAAGCCACAAGTGCATCTTGAGCGCCAATATACAGCGAGTTATAGATCTTCCAATACACTTCCCTAACCTTCCTTGCTGGGTGGAAAAGTCCCTGAAGACGGTAGTTAAGCACCACAGCCGCACCCAGTGCCACCCTCATTCCTTCAATGGCTTCCATAACAGCATTTATAACATGTGGGGATGTCTCAAAGATGTTTGGCCAAACATAGTTTAGTAAGTGAACCAAAGCATCCTCACATCCCAACCCATCAACTCCTAAAGCCATGTGCTTCACAGCAGAAGCAGCAGTCTGCCTATGAACCAAATCTCTGTCCATGAGAGCATCCTCTAGCAATGGAGTCACTGCATAAATGTAATCCTTTCCCATTTCACCAATGTACTCGAATAGAAACGAGAGGGACTTCAGAACACCATTCTGAACATTAAGCTCTGGCACACAATATTCATTCATCAAGGCTGGTAAAACTGTAAAAGGAGAACATGTTTCTGCGACAATTGCAATTGCCACAGTAGTGCAAACACGATTTTGACACTCCTGCACCTTGAGGTTGTTCAATAATGTCGCCAGAACGTCTTGTGGCCCAATGACTTTGGCAATGTACCCGAATGTATTCACTGTAGCTCTACGGTTACCCTTCTTGTGTGCTTTAAGCATCTCCAGGAGTTCAAAACAGATCCTCATCCACTCTCTTGCTGGTACAAACTCAGCACCACAGTCAGCAATATGACCAACAAGGTCAATACAGTTCTCCTGTACTTTCTCATGACGGTTCTTCAAGATTGGGGTTAATCGAGGAAGCAAATCCTTGATTGGAGGAGTCATTTTCGTCATACCAATAACATTAACAATTGCCTTGAGAGCTCCAAGTATTGATCCCAAAACTTCTGGGTACTCCTCTCCCAAATACTCATACAAGACAACCCCTAGATGACCCATCAGTTGCTCTTCCTGGCACTGCTTCATGACCACTGCAATCCTGGAAATGAGATCAGCTGCTTGCTGCCTTACCTTTGCAATCTTGTTATTCAGGCGCCACTTTATAGTACCACATATCTGGGGAAGGTATGGCTTCACTCTCTGCCCAAGAGCATTTACAACGGCACCAAGCCCATTAAGCATCACGTTAGCATCATCGCTGGTCTGCTCTTGGAAGGCATAAAGAATTCCATCAATCAGAAGCTCCTCCAATCGAGCATCGATGTCAGATGCACCCAGATTTGCAATAGTTCAGCATATATAGAATCTATGGTCTAGTGGACTCTTGCCTATTAATTTGCAACCCAACAATATACTCCATAAATTGGACTTGGAGTCCAATCTCTCTTTCAATCCTTCTAAGCCGTGCAACTGCCAAATTTTTAAAAATAATTATAATTATAATTATAATTATTAATATTTACAATTTTTTATTAATTTATAATTATTTTTTAAATACCTTATTAAAGTATCCATCATTTCACTCGCACAATGGCTTCAATCTTACTTCGACAAACAACATCCCAATACATGAAGTATAATGCAACGAAATTGAGGGCTTGTTTGACAATAATTTTTTTAGCTTTTCTGATTTTTTTTAGTCTGAGACTTTTTTATTTGTTTGGTTTTTTAATTTGGCTTTTTTTTGGCTTTTTTACATTGGAAATGATGTTCCCAAAGTGAAATGACAAAATTACCCTCAACTTGGAAATGATGTTTTTTTTTTACTTTTTGTTTGTATATAGGTCAATTTGATAATTTTGCATCCCAATTCAAATGTTTTGACATTTTATGATTTTGTTACTTTTTTTTGTCCATATATGATTATTTAGCCCCACAACAAATGTCAAATCGGGGCTCAAAAAATTGTTGGGACTAGTAGTCAGAAGTCGGCTTTTAATTCATTTTGGATCATATCATCTCTCATATTTTTTATACGTTTTTTCTAAAAAAAATCAAAAAAATAATTTTTAACTACCTTTTCAAAATAAACTTAAATATTATTGAGCAACTACTAATTAAACAAATAAATATATAGGGTAAATTACACTGACACCCCTTGAGGTTTATATTTATTACAGTCCCCCCTCACCTTTTGGAAATTACATCTCCCTCCCTGAGATTTAAAGTTTCATTACAGATTTTCCCACTCTGCAATTTAATTTTTTTAAATACCAATTTTGTCCTCACTGGGTAAATTACATTGGCACTCTTCACATTTTAGAAATTACAATCCCTTCTCTAAGGTTTAAAGTAGCATTACCAATTGCTCCCTCGGTTACTATTAGTTGGAAAAAAAATTCATTGAAAAAGAAATTTGTTAGTACAATTTTTAAATTTCTGTTTAAAAACTAATGTAAACTCATTTTTTGAATTTACATTTTTTTCTCAAATTTACAAACTGAGACAACAATTTATAAATTAAAAAAATTATCAAACAATTTTTTATGACAGTTTTTAAAATTTTTATAAATATAAATTGAAAACTGAAAACGAAATGGTTACTAAACAGGCCTCAGATAGTAAAAATATCGTAAAATTAACAAATAATTAAATAAGTTACCAACGTGAGAAATAACTTATCAAAAGATTCTTAAACTATGTATGTTTGATTTTTAGAATTTTTTTAAAAAATTAAAAATTAATTTAGTTAAGAAATAAAAATTAAAAAATAATCGTCATTTAAGGGTAAAAAATAATTATCATTTTAACTTTTGGACAGGTTATATATACGTATGTCTGTTTCAATTTAATTTGTAAAAAATTATTTCTAACCACTCGAAAGATAAAAATTATATAAAAATGATAATTATTTTTTATTTTTTTATTTCTTAACCAAATTAATTTTTAATTTTTAAAAAAAAATTCTAAAAATCAAACCATGCATAGCTAAGAATCTTTTGATAAGTCATTTTGTTAGACTTATTTATTTTGATAATTTATTTAGTTATGTTTTGATTTATTTGAAAGAGAAAAATAAAATCAAAATTTATTTTGATGATTTTATGTTTTAATAAAATCAAAATTTATTTTGTCCCATTATTTCTCACGTAAACTTTTATCCTAAATGTTGTTAGAATGTATTTAATATTTGTTTAAATGAGAGTTCAAACAGTCCAAAAACAGAGGTTCAAACAGCCCAGCACATCAGCAGTTCAAAAGGTTCAAAAGGTTCAAGTGGAACAGATTCAAATTTGTAATAATGGAGTGGAAGATATTCAAATTAGTAATGATGGAGTACAACGGCTATAAACGGTTATAGATTCAAATGACTACAACGGCTATAAACGGCTATAATTTTCATTATATATACCAAAGCCTCTAATGTAAACAGGTTACAAAAACCTGAAAATATTCTTTAATCTATAATCACTCACATCTATTATCAGAAATTATACACTGAGCCTTATAGCTTTAAGCCCATCTTTCCTGTGTGAGGTTTACAGAAAAACCAGAGTTTCATTTTTATATCTATCTTTGAGAGATAATTCTTGTAGCTTTCTGTGAAAGCAAAAACACATTCTTTTCAACCTTGTAAGAGTGTAGTACATTCAGTGTTCTTGACTTAGAAAGTCAATGTAAAATCTGTGGATGATTGCTCCATCTGTGAAAAGGTTGCTAGCACCCTGTGAAGCTAGAGTATAGTGGAAAATCTCAAATAAAACTTGAGGAGTGGACGTAGGCCGAGTTAAAGCCGAACCACTATAAATTTGTTTGCCTCTCTCTCCCTTATCTCTTTATTTTATTTTAAATTGCCATAGCTATATTTTACATTTTTACTGTGCTAAAATCATTAACTAACATAGTTGTTAAAACACTTGTTTTAATTTTTTTTATTTCATTAATTATATTTATCTATCGTGCTAGTTATAATTTTTATTAGGGTATTATTAATTTTAATTATAAAAACCTAATATATCCTTCATCTTAGATTGTCTTTTGGGTAACAATTAGTATCAAAGCCTAGACTCTTGTTTTAGATTTAACCATCTAAAAGTTTCGATCCATGGTAACCTTAGCTAGCACTAGCACTACTGAAGGACAAGCCACCAATAGGCGACCATTATTTGACGGAAACAACTATAGTCATTGAAAAGATAAGATGACCCTATACCTACAAGCCAGTGATTATGCTATGTGGATTATTGTCACCAAAGGTCCAAAAATTTCTACCAAATTAGTAGACAATATTAGTGTACCTAAAACTGAAGATGAATGTGATGAGAGGGATCACAAATTATTACAAGCCAATACTAAAGCCAAACTCACCCTTGTTTGTGGATTAGACTCTAAGGAGTATAATAGAATTTCAAGTTGTGATTCGGCAAAAGAAATTTGGGACAAATTTGAAGTAACTTATGAAAGTATAAACCAAGCAAAGGAATCTCGTATTAATATGCTTGTTCATAGTTATGAATTGTTTAAAATGAACTCTGATGAATCTATTTCAAGTATGTTTACTAGATTTACTGAAATTGTAAACTCTTTGAAATCTCTTGGCAAAACTTATACTAACAGTGAGTTGGTAAGAAAAATTCTTAGGTGTTTACCAAAGAATTGGGAAGCAAAGGTCACCGCCATTATAGAAGCCAAAGATCTCTCCACGTTTGGATTGGATGAGCTTATGGGTTCCCTTATGACTCATGAGATCACCATGAAATGACATAAGGATGTTGAAAACAAAAAGAAAAGTGGAATTACATTCAAAGTTTCATCAAATGGAAAAGAACATGAAAACTCCAGTGAGGATGAAAGTTATGCCATGTTTAGTAGAAATCTCAAAACGCACTTCAAGAAAAACAATTATGGAGGAAGAAGACTTTTCAAGAAAAAGTACAATAAAGATAACAATAAAGAGCCTATTATTTGCTATGAGTGCAAAAATCCTGAACGTATGAAGATGGATTGTCCAAAATTGAAGAATCATGGAAAAGACTACAAAAGAAATAAAAAGGCCATGGTAGTAGCTTGGGAAAAAAAGTGAAGATGAAAACTTAAGTGATGAAATTGAAAATGAAGTAGCCAACTTATATCTCATAACTCTTAAAGATGAAGACTCTACTCAAGATGAGGTAACTACCTTTTTATGAAGAACTTGAAAGTGCATTCCATGAATTATAAAATGAATTTAGAAAAGTTTGTGCCAAAAAATAAGGTGTTGAAGAAATCTGTTGCATCTTTGTCTATTAATGTAGAAGAATTAAAGAAAGAAAAAATTATTTTGAAAAATAATTTTGATACTATCTCTAATGAGAAAACTACTTTAAAAAACAATGTTGATGATTTAACAAAAACACTTGAAAATTTTATAAAAGGCAGAGATAATCTCAACATGCTTCTTGAAAATCAAAGATGTGTTTTTGATAAAGCGGGTATTGGATATGACCCTATTAAGAAACAAAAGAATCTCAATACAATTTTTTAAAAGGCACCTCTCATGACTCACCCTTATATTATTTGTCATTATTATAGAAATAAAGGCCATTATATATCTTATTGTCCATTCAAAAATAATATAAACATGGGAATTAAAAAGATTTGGATTGTTAAGGGATCTAACAAAACTATCCAAGAAGGATCCAAGAAACTATGGGTACCAAAAACCAACACTTGATTGTCATCTTGTAGGTTTGTTTTAAGTCTAAAGCCAAAGAAGGAAAGTGGTACCTTGATAGTGGATATTCCAGACACATGACCGGAGATAAATCATTCTTTACTAAACTATCATCGAAAGATGGAAGATTTTTTACTTTTGAAGACAACAAGAAAGGAAAAATCATCGGTATTGGTAGCATCGGTATTTCTCCTAACCCTTCTATTGAAAATGTTTTACTTGTTGATGGACTTAAGCATAACCTACTTAGTATTAGTCAATTATGTGATAAAGGTAATCGAGTTATTTTTGATAAATCACATTCCACAATTAAAAGCACAAATGATCATAAAGCTTTATTCGTTGGTAATCACCATGATAATGTTTATGTTTTTCATCTTAATGATCTCTATGCTAGTGATGTTAAATGTTTATATGTTAATAATGAAAATAGTTGGTTATGGCATAGAAGATTTGGTCATGCTCATATGGATTTAATTGCTAAACTTTTGAGAAAGGATTTGGTCATTGGACTTCCAAAAATTAAATTTAAAAAAGATCATCTTTGTAGTGCTTGTCAACAAGAAAAATAAACTAAAAAATCATTTAAATCAAAATCTCATATTTCCACAACTAGACCTTTACAACTATTACATATGGATTTATTTGGTCCCTCAAGGACATCTAGTCTAGGTGGTAAACGTTATTGTCTTGTTATTGTTGATGATTATTCAAGATTTACATGGGTTATGTTTTTAGCACACAAAGATGAAACATTTTCTTCTTTCACAAAACTCTGTCGTAGAATTCAAAATGAAAAAGGCTTTCTTATTATTAATATTCAAACCGACCATGGTAGAGAACTTGAAAAGGAGAAATTTGAATTGTTTTGTGATGAGCATGGTATTGGACATAATTTTTTAGCACCTAGAACCCCTCAACAAAATGGTGTAGTAGAAAGGAAGAATAGAACTTTAGAAGAGATGAGTAGAACAATACTTTGCGAAAATAATCTTTCTAAATATTTTTGGGCTGAAGCTGTTCACACCGCATTCTATATTTTAAATCGTGCATTAATTAGACCTATTCTCAAAAAGACTCCTTATGAACTTTGGCATGATAGAAAGCCCAACATTAGTCACTTGCATGTTTTTTGTTGTAAATGTTTTGTGCATAATAATGGTAATGATAACTTAGGTAAATTTGATTCAAAATCTGATGAAGCAATTTTTCTTGGCTATTCCTTAACTAGCAAAACTTATCGTGTTTTTAATAGAAGAACTCTTGTTGTGAAAGAATCTATGCATGTTGCATTTGATGAAACTAACATCTCTGCTCAAAAGCAAATTTTAGTGATAATATAGATTTGGAACCAAATGTAGAAGATTCAAGTATCTACAAAGAAGATAACCAACCATGTAAGTTGAACAAAAAGATTAAACAACCTATTCTCCCACCTCAAGAAGAAGGAGGAAACAATGATGATTTGCCAAGAGAATTGAAGTTTGTTCATAATCACCCTAAGGATTTAATCCTAGGTGATCCTTCAAAAGGTATTGAAACTCGCTCTTCACTTAGAAATATTTATAGTAACTTGGCTTTTCTCTCACAGATTGAGCCTAAAAACTTTCAAGAAGCCGAATTCGATGAACGTTAGATGATAGCTATGCATGAAGAGCCTAACCAATTTAAGAGAAACAAAGTGTGGGAATTTGTTCCAAAACCTAAAGATCATACCATTAGCGATACCAAATGGATCTTTCGAAACAATCTTGATGAATCCGGCACAATTATAAGAAATAAGGCTAGACTTGTTGCACAAGGATACAATCAAGAAGAAGGTATTGATTTTAATGAAACCTTTGCTCCGGTTGCTAGATTAGAAGCCATTCGCATGTTACTTGCATTTGCATGTTTTAGAGATTTCAAACTTTATCAAATGGATGTAAAAAGTGCCTTTCTTAATGGTTTTATAAATGATGAAGTTTATGTTAAACAACCCCTAGGTTTTGAAGATTATGCTTTTCCAAATCATGTTTTTAAACTATCAAAAGCTTTATATGGTTTGAAACAAGCACCTCGTGCATAGTATGAACGATTAAGTAAATTTTTGATTAAAAATAATTTTTCTAGAGGAACGATTGACGCAACACTTTTTATTAAAACTAAAAATGATGATTTACTTATTGTGCAAATATATATGGATGACATTATATTTGGTGTTACTAATGAAACCTTGTGTAAGGAATTTGATAAGTGTATGCAAGGTGAGTTTGAGATGAGCATGATGGGAGAGTTAAATTATTTCCTTGGGCTTCAAATCAAACAATGTAAGGAAGGAATTTTTATCAACCAAGCTAAGTACACAAAAGAACTACTCAAAACGTTTGGTATGTATGACTCAAAAATAACTGGAATACCTATGAGCAGATCCATTAAGTTAGACAGGGATGAAAAAGGGAAGTCCATTGATCAAACAAAATATCAAAGTATGATCGGCTCACTTCTTTATTTAACTGCAAGTAGACTCGATATTATGTTTAATGTTTGTATGTGTGCTAGATATCAATCAAATTCTAAGGAATCACATCTCAGTGCTATTAAAAGAATTTTTAGATATCTTGTTGGCACTCAAAATTTGGAACTGTTTTATCCTGGAGGTGTTGCATTTGATTTAATTAGTTACTCAGATACCGACTTTGCCAGATGTAAACTTGATAGAAAAAGCACCGGTGGCACTTGTCACTTTCTTGGTAACTCATTAGTATCTTGGTTTAGCAAAAAGTAAAATTTTGTTGCTTTATCAACAGCCGAAGCTGAATATATAGCTTTCAGAAGTTGTTGTGCCAAAATACTTTGGATGAAATAACAATTGGAGGATTTTGATTTGCATTATGGTCATATCCCTATTAAATGTGATAATATTAATGCCATCAATTTAAGCAAAAATCCGGTTCAACACTCACGAACAAAGCATATTGAAATTCGACATCATTTTTTAAGAAATCATGTTCAAAAAGGGGATATTGTACTTGAATTTGTAAACACTGACAAGCAATTGGAGGATATTTTCACAAAACCTTTAAGTAAGGATCGTTTCAATTTTATTCGTGGCAAGCTTGGAATGTCGATTTCTACTTAAAAAGTTTTGTTATGACTGTGAAATTTGAATTTTTGTTAAAATCATATATGTGTATTGCTACATTGATATGGAAACATTTATATCAGTTGAATGTTCTCAAGTCCTTCATACATTTATTCTCCTTAACAGTTTGCTATTCTCAACTGTGTAATTTATTTATTTTTTGGTTCTGCATCTTGAGGTAAAGTTAACTTTGCATACATTATTTTTTTTAACACCCTTGTGGTATTTTTTTTTTGCATTACCATTCCAGTAACACCAACATTCCATTAAGTTTAATTTCTGCTGGTATTATTTTATTTTAATTTATTTTATTTTGCTATTAGGCTTAATTTCTTTTACTTTTATTTTTTTTCTCATTATTAGTTTTTGTTTGGACTTAATTTTCTTATTTTTTTCTGCTTTTTAATTTCATTTTTCAGTACTTAAACATAAGAACAAAAACAAATCAAAATACAAATATTTACATAAAAAAAAACACCATTTATTTTTTTTTACAGCCACACGCCGGTCAAAATAAACATAAAAAAAAACCCTTCATTTTTTTTCCGGCCTTATGCCGATCTTACTTACTCGTCTCTTCTATCGTTTTCTTCTTCTTTTTATCACCTTGGGCAACCCTTGACGCCCCTGCCCCCGTGTTTTGTCAAGAGCGACGACTCCCCGCTGACTATCAAAGGCCAAGAACAACGTTGCTCCAAATCGAGTCATAGAGGTGGTCTTCCATTTAAGCTCTTTATTTTCGACCTTCAGTGCGCCTATTTCTACTCGCGCATCCTTATACATGCGCTGGAGCAGAGAGAGTTGGGTGTTGACCTAATGGAGCTCACTCGTCCTGTTCTGCAATCGGTGAGCCAATTTTGTGACTGCTGTCACCGTCTCCATACAGGACATCAGTGTGAAATGATTGGCTTCTATGTCAGATTGAGCTACCATGATTTGTTCAATCAACATCATAGGAAGGTTAGGAAGAGGAATGATGGGAAGAGTAGAGTAGAGGCACTCGGTCCAGCAGAGCTTATGGGATCGTTCAGGTTTGGAAATAGAGTGAGGGGACGGGATGAGGAAGCCATGGTTTAGAGGTGAGAGGTGTAAAAGAAATGAGTTGCAGAGAAATAGAAGAGAACGGATTGAGGTTTGGCCTCCTCTGTTCAGTTTTTTTTTTTTTGTCTCTCGATGAGTAAGAAGAATAGATGAGAGTGGTGAAGAAGAGATAGAAGAGAGTGAGGTGAAGAAGAAGACGCAGATGAGTGTGATTAAGAAGAAGGCTGAAGAGAAGAATATTGCTATGGCTTTGAAATGATTAAAATGTTGGAAGTGCACGAATTGTGGTTATATATGGAAAAATGATGGTAAACTTTTGGTTATTAGTTGGAATGGCAATGAAAGGTGAAAATGGAAATTTTGAATCATATGGAACATTTGTTGTAGCTATGATCAAAGTAGAGAAACATGAAGTAGTATGGATAATTGTTGCATTGGCATTTCCAAAACCTTGCATGTTATGAACTTTGGATTGAGAATTGGAACTTTCATTGAAAATGTAATATTGTGAATGAAATCATGGAAATGTTATGGGGTAAATACGTTGGTAAGTCCGACTAGGGGGTGTAGATGAAATTGATAAGTTGGCCTGAGTGTCTGGGGTGAAAGACTGAAAACACGCGTGGAGGAGGTACCACTTCCCTTCCGGTTAGCAACCGTAAAGTGGGGGTTTTGGTAGTGCTAGTTAAGCCTACTTGCAGGACACCATCCTAGGGATTACATGAGTCGTATTTACTGCCCCTATTGAATAAAAATTGGAAGTTTCGAAATTGTTGAGATTTCAAATTATTGTTGAAACTTCAAATTATTGTTGAAACACGGTGATTTTCAAAAGAGCATGTAATGAAATCCCCTTTACAATGGCATTGCATGGCATTTGCATCTAATATTGGAAATCTTGCATAAATGTATATACTTTGTTAAGGATTCTCTACTGGGCTTCATGCTCACCCTATGGGATTTTGGTGCAAGAAAGGATGTGGTGATCCCGCCGACTTGAAAGTATGGACATATTTTGTGAAGAGTAAATAACTCTGTTTTGTTGTGATTTATTTTGCTAGTCGAGGGCTATTCATGTATGGGTCCGAGAGGCCATTGTTGTGTAACCAAGGATAAGCCTTGGAAATTGTAAGCCCAGGAGGGCATTGTTTTATTTTTAGGACTTGATGTTCTACATGCTATAGATTCATGTATTTTTCATACCGTTGAATGTATAATTTGCATGTGGAACTTTTGTACCCATTTCGCTAATTGATGATGTAAAGGTTGGAGACCTATCTTTATTTCTTGATGGACGTTGATTAATTTACTTAATTTGTGTTGGGTTATTTCGAGGCGTTATATTCCAAATTCTTTATTCTAGCTTTTTTATAAGAGTCCCAGCCCAAAACTGCAGTAGACTCATCCCTACACAGGACATGGTGTCATTTGTGAGGTTAAATAGAGGGTTTTGATTGAGTTTTGAAAGAATATTGAAGAACACTTTGAAGGTTTGGCGTGTTCTTGAGGCTTGGGGTTTACTTGCACCATTCCAACCATTAACTCTATCATTTCCCTCCTCCTTGTGAATCAAAGCTTCAAGTAAAGGTAAGGGTCTTCTCACATCTTCATTAAAAGCATGCTAGGGTTTCTATTTTTAACTAATAGCTTGATTCCTGAGTAAGTTTTGTATTCAAGAGTAGTTTTATATATTTCAATCCATGAAATTAATACTCCATTAAAATCAATGTTTTGAATGTGTTGAGTTAAATCCCTATTCATCCTTTGTTTCATGGTCAATAACACATGTTTGAACTAAGTTGAGGTATCACCATGAAACCTTCAAAAGGGTTAGTGTTAAATGATTTTATAAACTTTGAGAACAATATTGTTAGCCTTCTATGAAATCAAAATAAATGATTATTTAATTAATTTAGGATTTTCATGTCAAACATTAAAAAATATATTTTATGGCATATTAGAAGACTATTAGTATAAACAACATACAAGTACACTTACTTAGAAAATGTGATTCAAACAAAGAAGATATAATCTCACTTATTTAAAAAATGAGATTAAAAATAAATATTATCGCACTCATTCAAATTAAGTGTGATTAGAATATCAATCTATATATATATTTTTTTATCACACTTCCAATAAAAATGAGATAGTTTCATTTGTCAAAGTGTGATCTATAACTATTTTTGGAGTAGTGTCATTTTGTTTATTGATTAATATGCGATTAAAAGTAAGATTGGGGTTTATGTAAATGATACAATTTAGGAAATGATATAAATAAGGAAATAATGCAAAATCTGAATTGATGAAGATTAAACACCAAATCATTGACAGAAAACAAGATAACAGGAGATGAATCCTTCCTACGTTACAATTCTTACTTTTATAAGTTCACAGACTTTCTCCAGATTTGGCTGCACCCCATTAAGCACAACATCTTTTATCAATTTCCAAATAGATCACAAAATTGCAATTGGGGTGGCATTCCAAATTCTTTATTCTAGATTTTTTATATGAGTCCCAACCCAAAATTGCAACAGACTCACCACCACTCGGGACTTGGTGTCACTTGTGAGGTTAAATAGAGGGTTTTGATTGAGTTTTGAAAGAATATTGAAAAGCACTTTGAAAGTTTGGCATCTTCTTGAGGCTTGGGGTTTTATTTGTACCATTCAAACCATCAACTCTATCTTTTCCCTCCTCCTTCTGAATCAAAGCTTCAAGTAAATGTAACGGTCTTCTCACATCTTCATTAGAAGCATGCTAGGGTTTCTATTTTTAACTAATAGCATGATTCCTGAGTTAATTTTGTATTCAAGAGTAGTTTTATATATTTCAATCCATGAAATTAATGCTTCCTTAAAATCCATGTTTTGAATGTGTTAAGTTAAATTCCTATTCATACTTTGTTTCATGATTAATAACTCATGTTTGAACTAAGTTGAGGTATCACTATGAAACCGTCAAAAGGGTTAGTGTTGCATGATTTTATAAACTTTGAGTACAATATTGTTAGCCTTCTATGAAATCAAAATAAAGGATTAGTTAATTAATTTAGGATTTTCATGTCAAACATTAAAAAATATATTTTATGGCATATTAGAAGACTATTAGTATAAACAACATAGAATCACACTTATTTAGAAAATGTGATTAAAAAAAAGAATATATAATCACACTTATTTAAAAAATGAGATTAAAAATAAATATTATCACACTCACTCAAATTAAGTGTCATTAAAATATCAATTTAATTTAATTTTTTTTATCACACTTCCAATAAAAATAAGATAGTTTCATTTGTCAAAGTGTGATCTTTAACTATTTTTGTAGTAGTGACATTTTGTTTTTTGATTAATATGCGATTAAAAGTAAGATTGGGCTTTATGTAAACTATACAATTTAGGAAATGATATAAATAAGGAAATAATGCAAAATCTGACTTGATGAAGATTAAACACCAAATCATTGACAGAAAACACCATAGCAGGAGATGAATCCTTTACCCACGTTGCAATTCATACGTTTATAAGCTCACAGACTTCCTCCAGATTTGGCTGCACCCCATTAAACAAAACATCTTTTCTTAATTTCCAAATAGACCACAAAATTGTAATTGGGGTGGCATTCCAAATTCTTTATTCTAGCTTTTTCATACGAGTCCCAGCCCAAAACTGCAGAAAACTCACCACTACCCAGGACATGGTGTCACTTGTGATGTTAAATAGAGGGTTTGCATTGAGTTTTGAAAGAATATTGAAGAACACATTGAAGGTTTGGCGTGTTCTTGAGGCTTGGGGTTAACTTGCACCATTCCAATCATCAACTCTATCTTTTCCCTCCTCCATGTGATTCAAAGCTTCAAGTAAAGGTAAGGGTCTTCTCATATCTTCATTAGAAGCATGCTAGGGTTTCTATTTTTAACTAATAGCATGATTCCTAAGTTAGTTTTGTATTCATGAGTAGTTTTCTATATTTCAATTCATCAAATTAATGCTCCATTAAAATCTATGTTTTGAATGTGTGTTAAATTCATATTCATACTTTGTTTCATGATTAATAACTCATGTTTGAACTAAGTTGAGGTATCACTATGAAACCTTCAAAAGGGTTAGTGTTACAAGATTTTATAAACTTTGAGTACAATATTGTTAGCCTTCTATGAAATCAAAATAAATGATTATTTAATTAATTTAGGATGTTCATGTCAAACCATAAAATATATATTTTATGGCATATTAGAAGACTATTAGTATAAACAACAAACAATCACACTTAATTATAAAATGTGATTAAAAAAAAAGAAGATATAATCACACATATTTAAAAAATGAGATTAAAAATAAATATTATCACACTCACTCAAATTAGGTGTGATTCAAATATCAATCAAAAAAATTTTTTTTTGCCACACTTCCAATAAAATTGAGATAGTTTCATTTGTCAAAGCGTGATCTTTAACTATTTTTGTAGTAGTGTCATTTTGTTTATTGATTAATAAGCAATTAAAAGTAAGATTGGGGTTTATGTAAACGATACAATTTGGGAAAGATATAAATAAGGAAACAATATAAATATGGAAATAATGCAAAATTTGACTTGATGAAGATTAAACACCAAATCATTGATAGAAAACACCATAGTAGGAGATGAATCTTTTACCCACGTTGCAATTCATACTTTTATAAGCTCACAGGCTTCCTCCGAATTTGGATGTACCCCATTAAACACAACATCTTTTCTTAATTTTCAAATAGACCAGAAAATTGCAATTGGGGTGGCAATCCAAATTCTTTATTCTAGCTTTTTCATCCGAGTCCTAGGCCAAAATTGCAGCAGGCTCACCACTACCCAAGACATGGTGTCAGTTGTGAGGTTAAATAGAGGGTTTTGATTGAGTTTTGAAAGAATATTGAAGAACACTTTGAAGGTTTGCCGTGTTCTTGAGGCTTGGGGTTTACTTGCACCATTCCAACCATCAACTTAATCTTTTCCCTCCTCCTTGTGAATGAAAGCTTCAAGTAAATGTAAGGGTCTTCTCACATCTTCATTAGAAGCATGCTAGGGTTTCTATTTTTAACTAATAGCATGATTTCTGAGTTAGTTTTGCATTCATGAGTAGTTTGATATATTTCAATCCATGAAATTAATGCTCCATTAAAATCCATGTTTTGAATGTGTTAAGTTAAATTCCTATTCATACTTTGTTTCATGGTTAATAACTTATGTTTGAACTAAGTTGAGGTATCATTATGAAACCTTCAAAAGGGTTCATGTTGCATGATTTTATAAACTTTGAGTACAATATTGTTAGCCTTCTATGAAATCAAAATAAATGATTATTTAATTAATTTAGGATTTTTGTAACGCCCCAAATTTTCAAGCCCAAATGATAATACAACAATCATGGCTCTTTAAGGTAAAAACCAAAATAAATTCCCACACCTGTATAACATGATACAAATAGTTCCTCATGCGATTATACATTCAATCCAAAGCCAAATAAGATAAACAAATAAATACCCTTACAGGTTTACAGTTTTCCAAGGCTTAAGCCTGGTTACACAAAATGGTTTTTCAAACCCACACAAACATAGCCCTTGGCTTACAAACAGAGTCACAGCAAATGGGAACATTGTGCTCTCAACACACATACTTTCACGCCCTTAGTTAGGCGGAATCACCACATCATTTCCTGCACAAAACTCCCGTAGGGTAAGCCCAGTAGGAAATCCTTAACAAAGTATATACATTTTATACAAGTCTCAAGAGATGAAATGCATATGCCATGCTATGCCCTTTCTGAAAGAAAAACACATCTTTATCTTTTGAAAAACCATCATGCTCAATGATATCATCCAATTTCAATTGTTCAGAATTTATCAATTTAAATCAAGGGGTAGTAAATACAACTCTGGTAATCCTTAGATCGGTGTCTGCAAGTAGGCATCACTAGCACTACCAAACCCCACTCTTTACCGGTCTCTCATCGGAACGGGAAGTGGTACCTCCTCCGCACGTGTTTTCGGTCTTTCAGCCCTAACACTTAGGTCAACTTAATTAATTTCATCTACACCACCTATCAAGACTAACCACCATATTTACCCCAAAACCATTTCAAGAAAACTTATTTTACAACATTCTTTTCTCAATGAAAAGTTTTCAAATCAAATTTCAAAGCTCATCATTATCAAATGAATTGATATGCCAATGTAATGATTAATAATACAATGCAACATTTCTTCCATTTTCGATTATTCCACACAATATTTCCATTGTGATCAAAATTTTCATTTCTCATTTCAATGCAATTTCACATGATGAATATATAAACTTTTATTCCAATTCATCCATGGGACAACACATTTTCCACATTTCGTGCATTCTCAACAACTTAGTGATTTCAAGGCTACATCAACATTTTGAACAACAATTTCTAAACTTTCAAAAATTCTCATATTCTATGAAACTCATCATCTATATGAATATAAACAAGCGATTTTCAAAACATCCATTTATTTTGACACACAAAATAAATATGACAACATCTTTCAGGGATTTTTAACATTTTTTAAGAACTCTTAATTTCTAGGTTTTCTCACCAAAACTATTCATCTTCAAATATTCGAAAGAATCTCACTCAAAAACATCTTCCTTTAATCAACATAGTTCAAAACCTTAATTTCTATTTAAAAAGAAACAAGAGGTAAACCTACTTTTAAAATCACTCATCTTCTTAAATCAACAACCAATTTTCAAAAAGCTATCAAAGGATGATTTCAAAAATCATCTAGATCTTGCAAATATATATATAACTCAAATAAAATCACTACCTCAAGTGTAGAAAACTCAAGCAACAAGGTGGAACTTCAAGATGACGAAACCAATCTCTTCTTGGATCAAAATGAAGTTCTTGAAGCCCTCTACCTTTTTCTCAAAGACACTAGGGTGAAGAGATCCTTAGATCTAGGTGTATTTGTAGAGAGAAGTCAAATTTTAGAGAGAGAAGGAGCTGATTTAGGGTTTTTGAGTGAAAAGGAAATCAAAAAATGAAGCAAAATAGCGTTGTTGCGAACTGATATACATCAGGCTTGCTCGAGCGAAGGAATGATCGCTCGAGCGACCAAACACAATAAGTCGCCTCGCTTGAACGCAATAAGAGTCACCCGACTGTAGAATACATAGCTTCAGAAGTTTTTCAGACGCACACTGTTGCTCAAGCGAAGAGGCAAATTTCTGGATAACAAAGGTTTGGAAAAACAAGTAACTAACCTGTTCCAAACACATCACTACAACCTGATAACCAAAATAAAAGGAAGACAAGGTGTAGACACCCCATTTTTTACTGCCCTTAAGACTTGGGTGCCATTGATTGTTTACTTGATGGTAAAGGCTATGCTTGTGCAAATGTTCGATTTCTTCGGCAAGAGGAGCTCCAAATCCCAACCTCACACCCCATTTTTGGACCAAAATGATTTTAGACCTTAAAACCCTCTCTTTTAAAATATTTTTGAAGAAAGTTTCTACGATGTTCAAAGGCTCGCATTTCGTTAAATGTTACGCTTTTCGATAAACCGAGCAAGGACAAAGTGGAAATGCATGAAAGAGAGGTGAACTTTTTGAAAAATATTTCAAAACACCTTATTTAGAGGTTTGGATTTGAAGAAAATTGGAGGAGAGGGAAGAAACCTAGTTGGGGAAGAAGTTGGGCATGAACCGTTAAGAGAGAGTCGAGCAGCCCTCGCTAAATCAGACCTATCCTTTTGTACACTTTGATTTCAGCTATAAGGCCACCACCATTGTAAAGTGGACTTCCGGGGCTTCAGTTTACATTTAAAAATCTCCTAAAATCGAGTCCGGATGAGGGAGATATGGTTGGTTGAAGTTAGGCATCAATTTGATTGAGCTGGAAATGAGCAGTCTTCACTAAAATGAGCATATCCTTTTGCACACTTGGAATTTTGATGTGAGGCTGCACCACTGGAAAGAAGACTTCTGGGGCTTCAATTTAGACTCGAGAATGACCTGCAAAGGAGTTCGGATGTAGGAGATATGCCTAATTGAAGTCGGGGTCAGAAACCAGTTTTTGCTTTCCAGCCACTAGTCAGGCTTGACGGCCATGTGTCATCCAAGGGTGACTCTTGTCGTCCACCAATGGTGGACATCGGCCACCGGTGGTGGCCAACCGGCCATGGGTGCAAAAATCAAATATTTTGTGCAGATTTTTTCCTCCAGTTGTTTCACACTACTCCAGCTGTCTCTAATTCAGATATTTTCGACCTAAGCTCTTGTAATTCTATATATATAGGCCATTCTCTATTGTTTTCAAGGTTAGAAATTTTGGGAGCCTCTCTCTCAATCCTCTCTTTCTAGATTTCTCTCTCTCTTGCCCTTTTGTACATACAAGTAGAGATACATTTCTAGTTTTCCTATCAACCCTCAACCAAAGTTTCTTATCTTTGGGTTGAGGTTACTTGGGACCCTCTTTGAGCTCTAGAAGGTGGTCTTGGCTTGATTTGGTGCCTCATTTGTGCCTATTTTGTTCTTTGGCTCCAAGAGGTATATTACTTGCTTTGCTAGCTTGTTTTGCACACTTGCTTTGCCATCTTTTTTTACTATTTTGGGGATGGTTTGACATGTAAAAAGTACTGTTTTTATAACCTAAAAATGGTGGTTTGAGTCTCTTTTGAGTTAGGGGGTTGTTTACCCTTTTGCTTCTTAGCTTGCTAAGCTTTTTGTGTTATTATTCATCATTTTCAAATCAACTTTTTTGGGTCTCTTAACCACTAAATCTTAGAGGTTTTTCGGTGGTCAAAACTTTGTTTTGAAGTCCAAAATTGGAGAGGGTAGCCTCCCCTCCTTGTGTTTTGTTTACATACCTAGTTAGCTTCATGTGTTAGCTTATTTTTCTAGCTTACTTTAGCTTAATACCAGCATGTTTTTGCCTCTATTTTGACCTGGTTTGGCTCTGTTTTGGGCTGGTTAATTCAGTTGAGGCTTGTATTGTATAGTTGTAGTGCAACCCCATGCATTAGCTTAATGTTTTGGCTTTTCATGTCTTGAGTCCAGCATGATTTGCAACTGATTTTGGGCTATAAAAACTCTATGTTTTTGGGCTGAAGCTTGGGTCCTAAGGCCATTAAAGGTTGAGGAGTTGATGGCCCTTCTTTGTACCTTGTTTTGAAGGCTTTTGTCCTTGTGTGTTCCCACCCTTGCATCATCTTTTTTAGAGTTTTTAAACACTATTTTTCAGAGCTATTTCAGTGGCTAAAAAAATATTTCGAAGTCCAAATTTGGAGGGGTTAGCCTCCCCTCCTTGTATCTTGCTTACTAGTCTAGCATGTTTCTTATTTTAGCCTATTAATCTAGCCTTTTCTAGCTTAATTCTAGCATGTTTTAGGACCTGTTTTGGACTAATTTAGGACTGTTTTGAGCTGTTGGCTACATTTGAGCTTTATTTTGTATGCCTCTAGTATAATAGTCCTCACAAGTTTGGTGTTCTAGGCCTTACACACTTTCTTGTTTGAGTTGATAGCATTTGTTTATGCCTTTATCACTCATTTTCAGCATTTAATCATTTCTGCAACCTTCTTCTTTTCTTGGTTTTACTTTTGCTTTGAAAGTGGTTCAAACCATTTGCTTGTTTCAAGCATGAAATTGAGGTTTTTGTGCTTAATGGTTTAATCCATTTAGGGGTTCATTACCAATGGCATGAGGTCTCTTTCATGCCTAAAACAACTTGTGGTTTGAGCCTTCTTTCCATTAGAGGACAATTCACTATTTGGACTAATTGATTCAAGCATGATTTGGTAATTAAAATGAGTAAATAAAATTGGCAAGTAAAAGTGTGCAAGATAAGCATTCTTTGTGTTGCATTGCATGTGTTCAAATCGGACGTTAATTTGAACACAAGAAAAATGGGACATTTCATACTCAAAAGTGATGGAATGTGCCACTTTCCTTGGTCTCCATCACCCTTGATCATGCATGATAGGGTGGTGGTTGTTTTGGTCTTGTTTGTGCATTCATTAAGTTTGTACAAGCTTGGTTCCTTAGCCATCATGCATGGAAATTGCTTGGCTGATGGTTTGAGGGCCAAAAGTTACACTCCTTTGAGCTTGTGTGATGATAAGGAGGGTAGTAGTACAAACAACCCTTGAGAATACACTACTTTGCCTCTGTTTGCTCTCTGTTGCAGCAAAAAGGGAAGTTCTGGGTAGGAGTGGCCGACGAGCACCAGCAGTGGCCGATGACTACCAGCAGTAGCCGACCGGCCATCAATGAAGAAAGTTGCTCAGTGTGATGGAAAAGGGGAACAGAGGTGTTCTGGAAGTTGGTAGCTTCTTTGGTGTTCAAATATGTACAAACAGAGGTTGCAACAGCAAGGCAGTGGCTTTTCGGGTGAAGAAACCGAGCATGTGTAGACGTCCCCGAACGTCCCGGGAGGGAATCCCGTTTGGTTCATTGGGGCTTACTACAGTTCGGACTCAAATGTCACGATTCTGAATCTAATCCCGCAAAGTGCAATGCGAGACCGATAAATAACCAAAGAGTCCAAATCCGGCAAATCGTTTTGAAAAATAGATTTTTAGAAAGAAGTGCTAAACATGGACTGCTTTGCCAGATACAGAGTCGCCACCTAAATATTTTATTTTGGGGGAATTTAGGAAACCCTGACTCGTGCCTAAGGCCACGTGTCCGTCATCACCAAAGTTCTCTCAGCTCGGGAACTTGGGTACGATTGGGGAAGGTCATTTCATGAGCACCCCCGCTTGCCTGATCAAAGATCGGCCACTACTAAGCATGATATCGAGTTTTTGAAAACACATGCGTTCTTATTCCAGTTTATTAGCCTAGAATTACTATGTGATGCGCGCAGCAAACAAGTATAGACTGGCTTGCCTAAGTTGGAACAAAGCATCGCATATCCGTTTGTTTTGAAAATGGATTGAAGTTTGCTACTCGCAAGTAGGCTAAAACACGGGTTTTGACGAATTATTCCAACTTTAAGCAACCCAACCTTCACCCATAGGCATTCAGGCAGTTATATCACATAAGCACTTAGCTTCATGGTAAGCATGCTATCATGGTAGTCACTCACACACATGCAAGGATACAAAGCATAAACACTTACCGAGTACTCCAAGCCAAAGAAAGAAGTTAATTAGAAATCATACATGAATCCTAACTATGCTGAAATGCCTAATGCAACACATGCAAAAATGCAACTAAGATAGGCTCGGCTATTCTAAGATGGCATATGAAATGCTACAAAAAACATGGATTCAACTTGGAATTGAAATACGATGCAATTAGTATGATGTGCCGAGCCTGGTGCATACAATACAGATGAATGAATGCAAACATGCGAACATATAGATGCTAATTGAAACGTGCCCAAAACTAACCATCATAAGCTGGTAAATAAAAGGGAGAAAGACGTGGGGTTGGAAGACATGCATCACACACACACGCACACTTATTACAACATTGCCCTCCTCGGAGGGTCCGAATAAATAATACACAACCGAATGAATAACAAATTACAGCTAATTATTACACAACCCTAATTAATTAATAAATTAACTAGAATAAATAAGCCAGCATGCAAAACATATGAAATGGACTGACTCAGCTCGATCTTGAATGATAAGGAATGTATGCATGCTCAAGTTGCCTTGCTGGAAAATCCATCGCGATGCCCCTATTTGCCTCTGTTTGTAACTGGTTCTAGAACATTGTACGAAACTCCAGAAGGCTGAAACTCCACCATGCCGTAGAGATACTACGGACCAGTTTTTGCTGCTGGCGTCCGGTTTGCTGCAACTGAGAGTAAGAGAGGGGCATGGCAAAGTATTTTCAACATATGTGTGCACAACCACTCTCCCCGTCATTGCATAAGCTCTAGGGAGTGTAGTCCTCGATCCTCGTGCCACCAATCATGCATCTCGATGCATGATGGCTGAGGAGTCGAATTGCATGACTCGATGTAAAATGAATGCACATATAAACACAACAAGGCCTAAACTCCATCATGGGTAATTCGGAGTGTCGGTGACCGAGAATCGAGGTACATTTCGTCACTTGGAGTACGAAACGTCCCTCGTTTCCCGTGTTTGGACTAAACCCTACTCCAAACACTATGCAACAACTAGAATGGCATGGCATGCAAACACAATGCAACAACTAGCATGCAATCCTAAACGAAATGCAACTAAAACATGCAAACATGCAAGGAATGACATGCAAAGGTGCAACTAGCATACGCAATGCTATGAACTACGAATGGCATACTCAATGCACATGACGACTATATGGCATACGCAATGCACACATGGAGACTAACAATGAAATGATCAAGGCATACACAATGCAATGGTCAATCATGCAACAATCATGGACTAAATGGCATATACAATGCAAGATGGACTTAAACCAAGATAGGCGAGCCTCAGCCACACCTAAATCAGTGGCCAAATGATGAGAATGAGACAACCGAAATACATGCAAACATGCACAAGTGTAAAGAACCGATCCTAAGGCACAACATGCAACTCTAACAAAGCATGGCAAATGATGAAATATGGCATAGAATGGCACATGATCCAGCTTTGAAATATGATGCACAATGGTCTCGAATCATGTAAACACTTCACACGACACATGCTAGATGGCGCGAATACCGAAACTAGTGAAGTGCGTTACACTGGAGGTACACAAAGCAATGCACAAATGGCAAAAACAACCCTAAACAGACCCTAGGCAGGTCCAAGATAGTGGGAAATTGGTCTAAAACGATGGCTCGGAATGCATTCAAATGAAGCCCATGCAATGGTCGGTAAATGAGGCATACAAGCCTGACTCTCTAATGCACTTAAAGAGGGGAAATCATGGGAATATGGCATGCATATAAGCTCTGAGATATGATGTGCAATGGCCCCAAAACATGAAAACACCTCAGTATATGCATGCAATGGACCTCAAAACTCAAAGTTAAGCATGGATATTGAACTACAAGCATGCAAAACAAGCATCATTCGACCATGAGACCCAAAAACAGAGCTAAGGCAGTCCAAAACATGCACGAACTCAGTTTAAGGCAAGGCCAAAATATGCTAGGAAAGACGGCCAAAACATTATACAAAACAAGCTAGTGAACCATGACTTACACTACAACTATATGAAGCATGTGAAGGACTACCAAACCAACCAAAAACAGAAACATGGCATGCCAAAATATGACCAAAAAACTACTGGAACTTAGTCAATACATGCTAGAATGAGGTGCTCCTTTGAAAGGCTATGCAAGGGGTTACTCTACACGTGCAAGATATACATCAAAAATGGCAAAACCACCTCTGGATAGAGGTTATGAGGGCCCTAAAACTCATCAAAAAGGGCCTGAAAGGGGGCTAGGAAGCCTGCAAGTGAAGGCTCCTTTGAAAGGCCATGAAGAGGGTTACTCTACGCATGCAAGATGGACACTTAACATGGAAAAACCACCTCTGGACAGAGGTCATGCAGGTCATAAAACTCACAAATAATAGCCTGAAACATGGCTTGAAAACATGCAAATAGGGGCTCCTTTGTAAGGCCAAGAAAGCTAGTAAACAAGACAAGGGGTGAGAGGATCACCCCTCTCTGATTTTGATGCTCAAAAAACACATAATAACCACTGAAAATCCGCTGGATTTCAGTGGTCAAAAGGGCCAACAAAGCTCAACACAAAAGCCCTAATGCATGGCTCAAAACAAAGAGAAATGAAGCATGCAAAGGGGGTAGATGACCCTCAACAGAAAAGAGGTCTTAAACAAACATGTTAAGAAGCTTAAAACAAGACTTTTTTCAGTTTATGACAATGCCCAAATATGCTTGGAAATAGAGCTAAGATGTGAAGCAAAATAATGCTTAAAAGGGGGAAATGAGTGTTACCCTTGTAGAGAAGACCTCCAACAGCTTCTGGACCAAAGTAGCAAACCTTCAACCTCTAAAAACCAGCTCCAAGGTGCTTGGATGGATGGTGGAAGGGTTAAGCTAAGGGTTGGTGTGCAAAGGGCCAAGAATTATGGAGTATTTGAGCACAAAAGAGAGATATAGAGAGGTGTATATTGTATGCCTTAAAAGCAAAGTCTGAACCTTTTGCAATGGAAGAGGACCTCTTCCTTTTTAGAGGAGAGGGGCTAAAGCTTCCTCAAGAAGCTTAAAACCAAGCTTAAACATCCTCCATTATGGAGGATCAATTTTGAGGCTTCCAGCTGGCACAGCTGGCTAACACTTAGTGAGACAAAAAAGGAGAAAGCTGGCAGACCAGTTCAGGTGGTCGGCCGACCCCTTGCCCAGGTCGGTCGACCAGGTTCAAAAGGGTCAATCATCAAAAGCTGGTCAGCAACCCTGATTGGTGGTCTCCCAGGTGAAAGCAACTCAGTGGTGGTATGGGAGACCAGAAAATGTGGCTCAAAAACCAAGGAGACCAGCTTCCTGACAAGAAAATCGGCTGGTGGGAAAAGAGGTGGTCTCCAAGAGAAAAGGTGATCTCCCACCCTTGTACCACCTTTCAAACAATGAAAATAGGGTCCCTGCCAAAAATGAACCAAGACGGATGCAAAACAAGGGTTCGAGGGCCAAAACGCGCAGCCGGGTGCCCCGAAAACTGACTGTTAAGCATCGAAAGTGGCGTGCGACCATGAAGGTGGTCTCCAGGGCCACAGTGTCCCTCTAGAGAGAGGAAACAAGGTGTGTGCCAAAAATCGGAGCAAACGGAGAAAGTTAAGCGGTCTCGAACCGAGGCGCACAGCAGACGGCTCCGAAAACCGAAAACTGGTCTCCAAATGGGAACAGTGGTCTACGACCATGAAAAGTAGCCTACAGCCACTGAGAGATGATCTACGAGACCTCTCCCTCCCTTCGTGAAGAAAAAACAGAACCTGGTTCGCAAACCGAGGCAAAGCACAAAAGAGTCCCAAAGTTCGGAGGCAAGGCTCTCAGCCGAGACTCCGTAACCTCAGAATGAGCATAATATGCGCAATCACTGAGCGCTCAATCGATGACGTCTGAGTCTTAAGGTCGGTCAAAAATGGGGTGTCTACAGTTGGCCCTCTTTGACAGAACTCGGAAGTCATACGTGACAGGAGTGAATGTCAAATCCCAGAGATGACCCATTTTTGACAAGGCCGAAGACTTAGACAAACAGGCGACATAAACAAGAGATAGGCCCATAAGCGTGCTCGCAGGCAGGGGGCAAAATGCAAAACGATATGCACAAAGCCGAATGTAACTCATGACCATGCAAAGCAGCAAGCTGTAATGAAGCAAATGTTCATAATAGATGCAACAGTTCTAAGCGAGAATGCAAGGCAAAACTACATTTCATGCAGTAAGAGTGTAAGAGAATTACAATTCTCGCTACGTCTCACACGGAGAAGATACAATACCTGTGCGGATCGTCTGGTCGCACCAGCTTCAAATGAACCGTACATACAATATCGTACCTGTAAAAGAAAGAAACTCAACAGGTAAAATATCATTAGAAACATGCATAGCAATGCAAGTAAAAAGTGCGTGACCACGCAAACGGAGGGATGCATGACAATGCAACCTAAGTGTGACGCATAACAATGCGGAAGGGATGCAAAACAATGCAATGCACTAACAAGTACAGATGAGGTGCGCAAGATAGCGCGAATGATGCAGTGCACAAGACAGTGCAATGCGCAAGATAGCACGATGCGCAAAATAGCGCGAATGATGTGCAATATTAGAAAACAATGTAATAATATACAATGTAACGAAACAATGCAAACAATATGCAATGTATGTGAGATGATCAAATCACAAGTAGTACAAAACTACACAAATATCAAAAAGGGGTGGAGATGCAACATCAGACTACTTTTAACACAGATAAGGCAGTGGGCACAAGCCGAACAACGCCTAACACAAGCTAAGTACCTACATTCTAGTACTGGCCACAACTCAGCATGGATGCTTACACATAACAGAACCGTGTTTCAACGTGAAAGGGGTGCGAGCACATGCAAAACTATGTGTTTTGCAGAGAGACCACAAAGTACAAGTAATTGGGTGGTATGATATAAGTAGGGAATGATTTGCTGAGGAAAGATCGTGATCCTACATGTTGAATGCGACAAACTAAAATATGATGCAATGGATGCAATGGATGAAGTGAATAAGGCGCGCGGCCAAACCATATTTTGCCTAGAAAAGGCATAGACACAAAACAAACCACGTCTAACACAGAAATGGTGCCGTCACCCTCAAACCACAATTCCCTTAGTGGAATAGGCACGTACACATAATCACATAACCATGCTCTAACGCGAAAAGTATGGGCACATGCCAGACTAAGTTTAACATGGAAAGGATGCAGGCAATATAATGGATATGCAGTACAGGCATGCAACATATTTTATATGCAATGCAGTAGACATACTAGATGATGTAGTAGTTAGGAAGCGAAGGCACCTTACAGGGGCAATTAGCAATGACCTACCTCATGCTGCTGGGGACCTTACCCTTCTTTTCGGTTGAACCGCAGGTACTACTTTTCTCCCTGACTATGGTCGCAGCTTTCCCTATTCTCCAACAGGGTGACAGACTAGATTGGTTCAGTATCCAGAATTGAGGTGCATACACATCCTATCTCAATCTATGGGGCTGCCATACAGATTTCAAGCCGAGGATATACCCCTAGGTATTTAAACCAGACTTTAGTCTCAAAAATCCCGAACCTTTGCGTTCTAGGCATGAGCCATTCGAACTCTAGTTTCCACCGTCTCAGTTGGTCTCCTAGGAACTCACTGCAAACATAGGCAGGTGGCTATACCAGACCATCGGAAGTCGTTCGAGCACGACAAACACCAAAGGAATTGCACCTTTAGAGGATTTAAGGTCTCCTAGACTAGAGAGTGCACGAGACAATGCGATGTAGAGGGAATGCACAAAATAATGCTATACAAGTGCACAAAACAGTGCGATGCAGGGTGGATGCACAAAATAGTGCAATGTAAGTGTGTACATAAGACAGTGCGATACAGGGTAGATGCACAAAACAGTGCGATGTAAGTGTGTGCATAAGACAGTGCGATGCGCAAAACTGTACAATAAAATGCATGCACAAAGCAAGTAGGGTGCACAAAATAGTGCGATACGCAAAATAGCGCGATAAAATGCATGCACCATGCAAGACTTGGCACACAGCTTACGACATAGCATTCCATTCATTTGGCACACAGCTCACTTCACAACACTTTGTTTGTTTGACACGCGGCTCACAACACAATGTTCTGTTCATTCGGCACGGAGCTCGAAATACAACACTCTGTTTATCTGGGCACACAGCTCTTTTGGGCGCACAGCTCATTTCAGGCACGCAGCTCATTTTGGACACACAGCTCATTTCGGGCACACAGTTCATTTTTGGGTGCACGACTCATTTTTGGGCACACAGCTCATTTTTCGGGCACACGGCTCATTCTTTGGGCACGCAGCTCACTTTTTGGGTGCACAGCTCATTTTTCGGGCACACGGCTCATTCTTTGGGCACGCAGCTCACTTTTTGGGTGCACAGCTCATTTTTCGGGCACATGGCTCATTCTTTGGGCACGCAACTCACTTTTTGGGTACACAGCTCATTCTTCGGGCACACAGCTCACTTTTTGGGCACACAACTCATTCTTCGAGCAAGCAGCTCATTTTTCGAGCACACAGCTCATTTGGGCATACAGCTCATTTCGGGCGCGCAGCTTGTTTTTGGGCACACAGCTCTTTCTTTGGGCACGCAGCTCACTTTTCGGGCACACAGCTCATTCTTCGAGCTCGCAGCTCATTTTTCGAGCACACAGCTCATTTGGGCACACAGCTTATTCTGAACACAGTTCATTTTGGGCACACAGCATATTTTGAACACTCAGTCTATAACAGCATTCTGTTTGCATTTTGAACACACAGCTCAAACTCTTGAGGTGAACACACAGTCCACAGTTTTTGAAAGTTGAACACGCAGCCCAAACTCTTGATGGTGGACACACAGCCCACAGTTTTTGAAGTTGAACACGCAGCCCAAACTCTTGATGGTGGACACACAGCCCACTTTTTTGAAAGTTGAACACGCAGCCCAAACTTTTGATGGTGAACATACAGCCCACATTTTTCTGAAATCTGAACACGCAGCCCAAACTCTTGATTATGAACACACAGCCCATAGTTTTTGAAAGTTGAACACGCAGCTCAAACTTTTGACGGTGAACACACAGCCCACAGTTTTTACAATCTGAACACGCAGCCCAAACTCTTGAGGTGAACACATAGCCCACCGTTTTTGAAATTTGAACACACAGCTCAAACTCCTGAGGTGAACACACAGCATATTGTTTTTGAAAGTTGAACACGCGGCTCAAACTTTTGATGGCGAACATACAACCCACATTTTTCTGAAATCTGAACACGCAGCCCAAACTCTTGATTATAAACACACAGCCCATAGTTTTTGAAAGTTGAACACACAGCTCAAACTTTTGACGGTGAACACACAGCTCACAGTTTTTGAAAGTTGAACACGCAGCCCAAACTCTTGAGGTGAACACACAGCCCACAGTTTTTGAAATTTGAACACACAGGTCAAACTCTTGAGGTGAACACATAGCCCACTGTTTTTGAAAGTTGAACACGCAGCTCAAACTTTTGATGGTGAACATACAGCCCACATTTTTCTGAAATCTGAACACGCAGCCCAAACTCTTGATTATGAACACACAGCCCATAGTTTTTGAAAGTTGAACACGCAGCACAAACTTTTGATGGTGAACACACAGCTCACAGTTTTTGAAAGTTGAACACACAGCCCAAACTCTTGATGGTGAACACACAGCCCACAGTTTTTTGAAAGTTGAACACGCAGCCCAAACTCTTGTAATATGAACACACAGCTCATTCACTTCATTTTGAACACGCAGCTCACACATTTCAATTCTGAACACGCAGCTCATACATTTTCATTTGCACGTAGTTCATTTTTAATTCTGAACACGCAGCTCATAAATTTTCATTTTTGAACACACAGCTTATTTTTCAATTTTTGAACACGCAGCTCACACATTTCAATTCTGAACACGCAACTCATATATTTTCATTTGCACGCAGCTCATTCTTAATTCTGAACATGCAGCTCATAAATTTTCATTTCTGAGCACACAGTTCATTCACTTCATTTTGAACACGCAGCTCATACATTTCAATTTTGAACACGCAGCTCATAACACAACACTGCTCGATCTGAACACACGGCTCATAACACAGTATTCTTTTAATTTTGAACACACAGCTCATTCTGAACATACAGGATACGATGACGGAACTTGCAGAAGTTGAAACAAAATCAGATGCCTGACATTTTCCCTTTTTCTTTTACTTCGAAGTCTGGAACCTATATGGCTTCAGATAGGTCCTGGTTTTACTGTTCCCACATGACCCGGGTTGAACCCTGCGGTTTTTGAAAGAACAAAATCTTGTTTTGCACAAATATGGAGAACGGCACGACACTTTGAGCACAAAACGATTTTTTGAAATTGAAATGAGAAAGGGGTTCTTAACCAAGTATTGAGCCTACGACTGAACACAGCACACCACGACTCAATAACAAAGAGAAAGACAAGGTAAGACAACCTAAACACATCTATAGACACCTGAAACGACTCAAAACAAGAATCGAGACAAACAAAATGACTGACACGACACACAGACGTATTCTAATGGCAAAAGACCTCTCAACGCACGAGGAGCCAGTTTCTCCAGGTATTGTTTCTTACCATTTCTCATTTGTGATTCTCACATCACTCGGCCCTCAGGCTCTATTTTTTCTGAAAAAGCCCTTTTCCTCACTTTTTCTCTCAGCGCACATCTCTCTATTTTTCAATCTCTCATTTTTTATGCCTCCCCTGGGTGGTTGATGGATAAACAAGAAGTTACGGGCTCTTGCCTCTAGCATTCTGCTAGATTCTCTTTCTTCTGCGCACAACAGTGAACTTCCCCCACAGAGGGGTTGTGATGCGGTTGGATGTGCAGCAGATCTGTAATTGACATTGGTTGACGATGCTCTACTGGGGAGTTTAGACGTGATCAGATTTGTCCAGATTAGGGAATGGAATATCTTGATCCATTCCAATTCGTGCTTCACACTCAACTTGATACCTCGCTGATTGGAGGATAAGAGCGCTTTCAGCCCTTTGTTATCAGCTTCAGTGGTGCCTTTTTCCGGCAGATAGGGTGCCCTTTTCTGGCAAGTATGTTGACAACGGGGAAAAGACAGAACACCTGACTCAACTATGCCCCTAGTTCATCATTTTGACCATTTTCTGTTTTGGCTTTCTACTAAAACAATTTTGATCAATATGAGAGTTAGATTAACATACATGTTCGACTTTCTGATTTCAAAATCATGCAAGTCAGGCTATGAGCACTGAAAATTTTTCTTTTTTGGGTCCAAGAAATGGTCCAGTTTTTGGAAAATAATGAAGCAAATTTTCGAGAAAATTAGTCAACTTCAGTAAAAATTCTCAAAAACTGTTTTTGCAAATGGCCATTGCTCGACCAACACGGAACTTACTCTTGAGATGCACAACCTCAGATCCGAAGAAAAATTGTGCCTCGTCTAAACGGCACTGCATAGCAACTGAAAGTTACCCCTAGTCTGAATAGCACCGCAGCACTGCATGGCAACGGAAAGTTGCCCCTAGTCTGAATAGCGCCGCAGCACATGGCAACCAGTCCTCACAGTGACAATTACAACCAAATTCTCGGATACAGCGAAGGCAAAGATGACCAGAACCATCACATGGACACAGTCGAATTTGGAGTGTTTAACGGTTGGACTTCAGAATAAAGTTGCCTACGTATCCCAAAGATGGGAATCAAGCCTTACGTAGTTCGGGGTTAAGGTACACTCGGGTATTAACCTTTCCTTTTGCGCTCTAACTTTTGCCAAGGCTGCCCTTTTTGGGTTTTCAACCTTGCGAGCTTTGTTCTTCTTTTCTTTTCAATTCTTTTCATTTATTTTCTTCTTTTTTCTTTTTTTTTTTTTTTTTGCATTTTTCTTTTTGTTTTTGTTCTTTTTCTTTTTTTTCTTGCTCTAACTTTTGCTTGGGTCGCCCTTCCGGGTTTTCGGCCCAGCAAGCCTCTCAAGGGTAAAAGTGTAGCTTTGTCCACGTTGAATGGTTTGAGATCTCGAAGTCATCTGAATCCAGGAGAATGGCTGCTGTTCGCTGATGATGTAGAAGTCCATCCAATGGGGGGTGAATTTGCCCCTAGTGTTGTGGATAGGAACTTGGTTGTCTTTCAGCAATACTTTTTTCTTTCCTCCATTCTGGGATTTGGCATTCTTGCCGATCTTCATTAGCTTGAGAAACATCCCCATTTTTGACTCTTCGAGCACATCTAACATTTTTGCCCCTAGTTCGAGGGGTGCTTCTGATCTAGCTTTGCAAGCTTCTTTTGACGACATCTGATCTTCTTGATCTGACTTCCTTGCCCCTAGTTCACGGGCTGCTTCTGATCCGACCACATAGGCCTTACATGGTGGTTGACCGTTTGAACATTCTGAATCTAAGTTCAAGGTTCAAAAGCGAGAGGTCGAGTCTCGAGGCTGAGACTGATCCTACGCTGCATAATCTCAAGAGCGATTTCACACAGGTCTTCGCAGGACGGCGCAAAACATTTTTTTGAAATCTTTTAAGAAAGCGACTAATCGCTCGCGCGGAAGACAATGTGAAACCAATCTAGATCAAGCCAGGATCCTTCTCAGTACTCACATTAACAAGCATGATCTCAATCATTAAGGGCTTAGCATGCCTTTCTTTCTCTCAATTGATCAAATTTTGCAAATCCCGAGGAATTCCTTCCTCTTCGTTTTCACTGCAGTGTTCGAAAAAGTTTTGAAAAACTTAGGTCAATGCAATGACTTAAAAGCACAAAAAAGCAGGTGAAATGCACTGCCGTTTCAAACGGACTCCTAGCACCACTGACGCGAGGCAGAAGCAAGCACAAGAGTGTGAAAATTACTGCTGTTCATTCAAATCTGTTGGTGTAACTGGCTCCAGGCAGAAACAGACTCAAAAGAAAACAAGCAACATCTCAGCCTAATCAATACAGACATGGACACAGCTGAAGAACCGTATTCGAGCACTGATCACTGTTCCTCGAACTACGGCCCCTAAAACTGAATCTGATACCCGCAGATAACTGATTCCTGAAATACTAAACTGGTGCCCGCAGGCCTGATACCCAAACTTGTAAACTGATACACACATTCCTGTAGAGACGCACTCTAAAAGCACATAGCAAACAAGTGAGGGCCAAAACACCCCTATGTTGGGGTAAGGTTTCCCTGTCTTATTTTGTCAGGAGCTAGGGTTTCACTACGCACGCAGCGGTTTCAAACAACCTATAATTGGGTAAGCAACCTGTCCTAGCTTGGAATGGTTACTATGGATTCCGAATATGCACTAGGTCGAATGGTCAAAAAGGGTGCCCCGGTAAAATCGGGGTTTGTGTTCCCATCATGGCAAAGCCTGTAACCGGTCAGCCTTATGGCACGCTTCTCAAAGCGAGCCTCCGACAAACCGTTCAGGAATAGCAGATGGCAAACACGGTGTCCTAGGCGCACCAATGCACATGCAATGCAAAAGAAACACATAAGTGTAATCAAAACAAGATATCATGAGTTCGATTCAAGTTCTCTAAATCCCCAGTAGAGTCGCCAAAAACTGTAGACGTCCCCGAACATCCCGGGAGGGAATCCCGTTTGGTTCATTGGGGCTTACTACAATTCGGACTCAAATGTCATGGTTCTGAATCTAATCTCGCAAAGTGCAATGCGAGACCGATAAATCACCAAAGAGTCCAAATCCAACAAATCATTTTGAAAAACAGATTTTTAGAAAGAAGTGCCAAACATGGACTGCTTTGCCAGATACAGAGTCGCCATCTAAATATTTTATTTTGGGAGAATTTAGGAAACCCTGACTCGTGCCTAAGGCCACGTGTTCGTCATCACCAAAGTTGCCTCAGCTCGGGAACTTGGGTACGATTGGGGAAGGTCATTTCATGAGCACCCCCGCTCGCTCGATCAGAGATCGGCCACTACTAAGCATGATATCGAGTTTTTGAAAACACATGCGTTCTTATTCCGGTTTATTAGCCTAGAATTACTATGTGATGCGCGCAGTAAACAAGTATAGACTGGCTTGCCTAAGTTGGAACAAAGCATCGCATATCCGTTTGTTTTGAAAATGGATTGAAGTTTGCTACTCGCAAGTAGGCTAAAACACGGGTTTTGACGAATTATTCCAACTTTAAGCAACCCAACCTTCACCCATAGGCATTCAGGCAGTTATATCACATAAGCACTTGGCCTCATGGTAAGCATGCTATCATGGCAGTCACTCACACACATGCAAGGATGCTAAAGCATAAACACTTACTGAGTACTCCAAGCCAAAGAAAGAAGCTAATTAGAAATCATACATTAATCCTAACTATGCTGAAATGCCTAATGCAACATATGCAAAAATGCAACTAAGATAGGCTCGGCTATTCTAAGATGGCATATGAAATGCTACAAAAAACATGGATTCAACTTCGAATTGAAATACGATGCAATTAGTATGATGCGCCGAGCCCGGTGCATGCAATACAGATGAATGAATGCAAACATGCGAACATATAGAGGCTAATTGAAACGTGCCCTAAACTAACCATCATAAGTTGGTAAATAAAAGGGAGAAAGACGTGGGGTTGGAAGACATGCATCACACACACACGCACACTTATTACAACATTGCCCTCATCGGAGGGTCCGAATAAATAATACACAACCGAATGAATAACAAATTACAGCTAGTTATTACACAACCCTAATTAATTAATAAATTAACTAGAATAAATAAGCCAGCACGCAAAACATATGAAATGGACTGCCTCAGCTCGGTCTTGAACGATAAGGAATGCATGTATGCTCGAGTCGTCTTGCTGGAAAATCCATCGCGATGCCCCTATTTGCCTTTGTTTGCAACTGGTTCCAGAACATTGTACGAAACTCCAGAAGGCTGAAACACCACTTGGAGTACGAAACGTATCTCGTTTCTCGTGTTTGGACTGAACCCTACTCCAAACACTATGCAACAACTAGAATGGCATGGCATGCAAACATAATGCAACAACTAGCATGCAATCCTAAACGAAATGCAACTAATACATGCAAACATGCAAGGAATGACATGCAAAGGTGCAACTAGCATACGCAATGCTATGAACTATGAATGGCATACTCAATGCACATGACGACTATATGGCATACGCAATGCACACATGGAGACTAACAATGAAATGATCAAGGCATACACAATGCAATGGTCAATCATGCAACAATCATGGACTAAATGGCATATACAATGCATGATGGACTTAAACCAAGATAGGCGAGCCTCAGCCACACCCAAATCAGTGGCCAAATGATGAGAATGAGACAACCGAAATACATGCAAACATGCACGAGTGTAAAGAACCGATCCTAAGGCACAACATACAACTCTAACAAAGCATGGCAAAGGATGAAATATGGCATAGAATGGCACATGATCCAGCTCTGAAATATGATGCACAATGGTCCCAAATCATGCAAACACTTCACACGACACATGCTAGATGGCCCGAATACCGAAACTAGTGAAGTGCATTACACTAAAGGTACATAAAGCAATGCACAAATGGCAAAACCAACCCCAAACAGACCCTAGGAAGGTCCAAGATAGTGGGAAATTAGTCTAAAACGATGGCTCAGAATGCATTCAAATGAAGCCCATGCAATGGTCGGTAAATGAGGCATAGAAGCCCGACTCTCTAATGCACTTAAAGAGTGGAAATCATGGGAATATGGCATGTATATAAGCTCTGAGATATGATGTGCAATGGCCCCAAAACATGAAAACACCTCAGTATATGCATGCAATGGACCTCAAAACTCAAAGTTAAGCATGGATATTGAACTACAAGCATGCAAAACAAGCATCATTCGACCATGAGACCCAAAAATAGAGCTAATGCAGTCCAAAACATGCACGAAATCAATTTAAGGCAAGGCCAAAATATGCTTGGAAAGGCGGCCAAAACATCATACAAAACAAGCTAGTGAACCATGACTTACACTACAACTATATGAAGCATGTGAAGGACTACCAAACCAGCTAAAAACAGAAACATGGCATGCCAAAATATGACCAAAAAACTACTAGAACTCAGTCAACACATGCTAGAATGAGGTGCTCCTTTGAAAGGCTATGCAAGGGGTTACTCTACACGTGCAAGATAGACATCAAAAATGGCAAAACCACCTCTGGATAGAGGTTATGAGGGCCCTAAAACTCATCAAAAAGGCCTGAAAGGGGGCTAGGAAGCATGCAAGTGAAGGCTCCTTTGAAAGGCCATGAAGAGGGTTACTCTACGCATGCAAGATGGACACTTAACATGGAAAAACCACCTCTGGACAGAGGTTATGCAGGTCATAAAACTCACAAATAATAGCCCGAAACATGGATTGAAAACATGCAAATAGGGGCTCCTTTGTAAGGCTAAGAAAGCTAGTAAACAAGACAAGGGGTGAGAGGATCACTCCTCTCTGATTTTGATGCTCAAAAAACACATAATAACCACTGAAAATCCGCTGGATTTTAGTGGTCAAAAGGGCCAACAAAGCTCAACACAAAAGCCCTAATGCATGGCTCAAAACAAAGAGAAATGAAGCATGCAAAGGGGGTAGATGACCCTCAACAGAAAAGAGGTCATAAACAAACATGTTAAGAAGCTTAAAACAAGACTTTTTTCAGTTTATGACAATGCCCAAATATGGTTGCAAATAGAGCTAAGATGTGAAGCAAAATAATGCTTAAAAGGGGGAAATGAGTGTTACCCTTGTACAGAAGACCTCCAACAGCTTCTGGACCAAAGTAGCAAACCTTCAACCTCTAAAAACCAGCTCCAAGGTGCTTGGATGGATGGTGGAAGGGTTAGGCTAAGGGTTGGTGTGCAAAGGGCCAAGAATTATGGAGTATTTGAGCACAAAAGAGAGATATAGAGAGGTGTATATTGTATGCCTTAGAAGCAAAGTCTGAACCTTATGCAATGGAAGAGGACCTCTTCCTTTTTAGAGGAGAGGGGCTAAAGCTTCCTCAAGAAGCTTAAAACCAAGCTTAAAGATCCTCCATACACGTGTATGGAGGATCAATTCTGAGGCTTCCAGCTGGCACAGTTGGCTAACACTCAGTGAGACAAAAAAGGAGAAAGCTGGCCGACCAGTTCAGGTGGTCGGCCGACCCCTTACCCTGGTCAGCCGACCAGGTTCAAAAGGGTCAATCATCAAAAGCTGGTCGGCAGCCCTGATTGGTGGTCTCCCAGGTGAAAGCAACTCAGTGGTGGTATGGGAGACCAGAAAATGTGGCTCAAAAACCAAGGAGACCAGCTTCCTGAGAAGAAAATCGGCCGGCGGGAGAAGAGGTGGTCTCCAAGAGAAAAGGTGGTATCCCACCCTTGTACCACCTTTCAAACAATGAAAATAGGGTCCCTGCCAAAAATGAACCAAGACGGATGCAAAATGAGGGTTTAGGGGCCAAAACGCGCAGCCGGGTGCCCCGAAAACTAACTGTTAAGCATCGAAAGTGGCGTGCGACCACGAAGGTGGTTTCCCGGGCTCCTTCTAGAGAGAGGAAACAAGGTGTGTGCCAAAAATCGGAGCAAACGGAAAAAGTTAAGCGGTCCCGAACCGAGGCGCACGGCCAACGGCTCTGAAAACCGAAAACTGGTCTTCAAATGGGAATAGTGGTCTACGACCATGAAAAGTAGCCTACGGCCACTAAGAGATGATCTATGAGACCTCTCCCTCCCTTCAGGCAGAAAAAACACAACCTGATTCACAAACCGAGGCAAAGCACAAAGGAGTCTCGAAGTCCGGAAGCAAGGCTCTCAACCGAGACTCCGTAACCTCAGAACGAGCACAATATGCGCAATCACCGAGTGCTCAATCGATGACGTCTTAGTCTTAAGGTCGGTAAAAAATGGGGTGTTTACAACATGCATACATTCTTCACTTCCCGAGGCCATTTAATTGCTTTGTTTAATTAATTAGTGGTAGCTAATTAATTAGTTTAATTGCTTTGTGCTTAATTAGCTTAGTGTTTAGCTAATTACTTCGGTTTGTAATACTTAATTAGCTTAGAGTAAGTTTGGTAATTCATTTCAATTGTTGTAATAATTAGTTAGCTTATTCATTCAGACCCTCCTTTTGAGAGTATAATGTTGTAATAAGTGTGCATGCGTGTGTGCATATCTTCCAACCCCGCGTCTTTCTCCCTTTTATTTAATCGCTTTCGATGGTTAGATTAGGGACATGTTTCGATTAACATATCGCATGCTTGCATCCATTAATCTTGTATTGCATACATTGAGGGTCGGCGCATCATTCAAACTGCATTGCAATTTCAATATCTTATTTGAATACTTGTTTTAATCGCATGTTGTTCAAATCGATCCATGTGCCATATTAGTAGCCGAGCCTATTAATTGCATTATCGCATGTGTTGCATTAGGGATCTTGTATAGTTAGGATCATGTATTTTTCTAACTAGTTTCTATTTTCCTAGCTTGGAGTACTAGGTGAGTTTTACGCTTTAGCATATCACATGCGTGTTGATGTTGCCATGTTTTTGCATGCTTGCCATGAGGCTATGTGTTTATTTGCTAAACTGCATGAATGCCTGTAGACGAAGGCTCGTTGTTTGAATTGGAACAATTCAATAAATGTAAGTTTTTAAGCCCACTTTGTTGTAGCAAAATCATGTTTTAAGCCCACTTAAGGTGGCAAAGTCCACATTTTTAAGCCCACTTGAAGGTGAAAAATTCAAACCATTTTCGAAACAAACATGACTTGAAATGTTCAAATTCTTGTGATTTAGTCTATACTTGTGTATGTGCGCATCACATAGTAAGGTTAGATTAATAACCGGAGTAAGAACGCATAATGTTTATAAATTGACATATCATGATTAGTAGAGGCCGATCTTTGATCGGGCGAGCAGAGGTGCTCAATTCATGACATTCCCTCCTCGTACACAAGTTCCGGAGCCAAGGCAACTTTGGTGATGACGAACACGTGGCCTTTGGCATGAGTTAGGGTTTCCTAAATTTTTCCAAAAAACAAAACATTTAGGTGGCGACTCTGTAATCTGGCAAAGTAGTCCAATTTTGGTATTATTTGATTTAAAATCGATTTTTAAAAAAGATTTGCCAGATTTGGACTCTTTGGTATTTATTAGTTTCACATTGCACTTATGAGACTAGATTCAGAACTGCAAGAGTCCCAACTGTGAGGCCTTCTCTTCAAACCCTTTCCGAAAGGCGGGGGCGCGGAAAAAGGCGAGCCCACACAAGGGAAATAAGGTATGTATCACCGTTCAAAACCATACCAACCCAAGTCCGGAACACCACAAGACAAGGGTCAAAACCAAGATCGCTACAATTTTCATGTCAAACATTTAAAAATATATTTTATGGCATATTAGAAGACTATTGCTATAAACAACATACAATCACACTTATTTAGAAAATGTGATTAAAAAACAGAAGATATAATCACCCTTATTTGAAAAATGAGATTAAAAGTAAATGTTATCACACTCACTCAAATTAAGTGTGATTAAATTATCAATCTAATTTTCTTATCACACTTCCAACAAAAATGAGATAGTTTCATTTGTCAAAATGTGATCTTTAACTATTTTTGTAGTAGTGTCAGTTTGTTTATTGATTAATATGCGATTAAAAGTAAGATTGGGCTTTATTGAAATGATACAATTTAGGAAACGTTATAAATAATGAAATAATGCAAAATTTGACTTGATGAAGATTAAAAACCAAATCATTGACAAAAAACACCATAGTAGGAGATGAATCCTTTACCCACGTTGCAATTCTTACTTTTATAAGCTCACTGACTTCCTCTAGATTTGGTTGCACCCCATTAAACACAACATGTTTTCTCAATTTCCGAATAGACCAGAAAATTGCAATTGGGGTGGCATTCCAAATTCTTTATTCTAACTTTTTCATACGAGTCCCAGCCCAAAATTGTAGCAGGCTCACCACTACCCAGGACATGGTGTCTCCCCACCATAGGAAATTTCGTCCCCGAAATTTAAACAAACCAACCAACAAAAGGGCTCTAACAATTATGACCATTCTGACAATATTATCAAGTCGCAACATCAATGTTCAACCAACATTTACCATTCTCATCATTATCATTTCATCAAAACAACAATTGCTTATGCTAGGCTATAGACACCCCATTTTTGATCGCCTTTAAGACTTGGGCGCCGTTGATTGCTTACTTGATGGTGCAGGCTATTTTGTGCAAAGGTTCGATCTATTCAGCAAAGAGGAGAGCTTCAAATCCCAAACCTCACACCCTATTTTTGGACCAAAACTATTTTGACTAAAAGATTTTAGACCTTAAAACCCTCTCTTTCAAAATATTTTTGAAAAATGAATCTACGATGTTCTAAGGCTCGTATTTCGTTAAATGTTACGTTTTTCAGTAAACTGAGCAAGGACAAAAGTGGAAATGAATGAAAGAGAGGTGAACTCTTTCAAAAATCTTTCAAAACATCTTATTTAGAGGTTTGGATTTGAAGAAAGAGGAGAGGAGGGAAGAAAACTAGTTGGAGAAGAAGTTGGGCATGAATCTGGGTAGGATTGAAACTAAGCAGTCTTCACTAAAAGAGGCATAACTTTTTGCACAATTGGAATTTTGATGTGAGGCTATAAAGGTGTCCAAATGAAGAAGATATTCCTATTTGAAGTTGGGCCCAAAAAGTAGATTTTTCTGGCCAACCAGAGGTGGAGGTTTCTGGCCATGAATGGGCCTTTTTGGCCATGTGCCGGCCATGAATGGCCTATGCCAGCCAGGTGCCATCCAAGAGTGATCCTTGCTGGCCAACAATGGACATGTGCTGGCCATCAATGATCCCTTGCCGATCATTGATGCAAAAAGTCAGATTTTTGCAGATATCTGTGTTCCAGCTGTTCCAGCTGTCCATTTTGGGATATTTTTGACCTGAGCTTGCATTCTTCTATATATAGAGAGCCTTCTCTATGGTTTTGGAGGTTAGAAACATTTTAGGAGTGAAATATTGTGAGGAGTCTCTCTCTCTATAATTCTCTCTCTCTCTCTACATTTCTTTCTCTCTTGAATCTTTATGCATACAAGTGTAGATACATTTCTCCTTTGCCTAGACATCCTTGACCAAAGTTGCTTACCTTTGGGATGAGATTCCTTGGGACCTTCTTTGAGCTCTAGACGGTGATTTTAGCTTGATTTGGTGCTTATCTTTGGCATTGATCTTGAGATTGTACAGCATAGGATCACTCTCGGTCTCGAGACTCGACCCATTTGCTTTCAAACCTTGAACCTTAACTCAGAATGTTCAAGCAAACAATCACAATATAAGGCTTGTATGGCCAGATCGGAAGTAACCCTTGAACTAGGGGCAAGAAAGTCAGATCAAGAAGATCTAATGTCATCAAAGGAAGCTTGCAAAGCTAGATCAGAAACAACCCTTGAACTAGGGGCAAAAATGTCAAATGTGCTCAAAGATTCAAAAGATGGGTCATTCTGCAAACCGATGAAGATTGACAAGAAAGCCAAATTCCAGCAGCTGGAAGAAGAAAATTTGTTATTGAAGGACAATTGAGTTCCTATCCATAACACTAGGGGTAAATTCAAACCTAATTGGATGGACTCCTACATCATCAGCAAACAACAACCATTCTCCTAGATTCAGATGGCTTAGAGATCTTATGGCCAATCAACATGAACAAAGTTAAACTTTTTTTTTTATCTTAGAGAGGCTCGCTAGGCCGAAAACCCGGAAGGGCGACACAGGCAAAAGTTAGAGCAGAGAAAATGAAAAAGAGCAAAAATAAAAAATAAAAGAAATGAAAAAAATGAAAAGAAAAAGAAAAGAAGAACAAATGAAAATAAAAGAAAAACAGAGCTCGCAAGGTTGAAAACCTGGAAGGGCGACCTTGGCAAAAGTTAGAGCGCAAAAGGAGAGTGTCAACACTCTAGTGAACTTCAACCCGGAACTACGCACGGCCTGATTCCTATCTCTGGGATACGTAGCCAGCTTCATCCTGAAGTTCGGCCCCAATCATTTTCAGCCTGCTTGGCCCGTCCATGTTGATTGGTTTATCCTTGTTCAAACTCGGCTATCTTGTCTATGTACAAATTGGCTCGTCTTCGTTCAAAATTAATTGTCCTACTTTGTTAGAAGATTCAGCTACAAGACAATTCAAGTTCAGATCTGAGGTTGTGCATCTCAAGAGTAAATTCTATGTTGGTTGAGCAGTGGCCATTTGCAACAACAGTTTTGAGGATTTTTAGTGAGGTTGACTAGTTTTCTAAAAAATTATTCCATTTTCCCAAAAATTGGACCATTTCTTGGACCCAGAAAAAGGAAAATTTTCAGTGTTCACAACTTGACTTGCATGATTTCAAATAAAAAAAGTCGAATAAGCATGCTAATATAACTCTCATGTTGGTCAAAATTGTTTTAGTAGAAAACCAAAAACAAAAAATGGTCAAAATAATGAACTAGGGGCACAGTTGAGTTAGGTTTTCTATTTGTTCCCCATTGTCAACATACTCGCCAGAAAGGGCACCATATTCGCCAGAAAAGGCACAACTGAAGCTAACAAGCAAAGGGCTGAAAGCTCTCACATCCTCCAAGCAGCGAGGTATCAAGCCAAATGCGAAACACGAATTGGAAATGGAGCGGGATATTCGATTCCCTCATTTGGATGATTACACCCAAATTGGCATCTGACCTAGAATGGGGACGTAGAAAACACAATGTGTCAGACCAATCAATTGTATACCTGGTCAGTGGGACATGTTGTAACTCATTTCGATCAAGCTAAGCTAGAGGCATCATCAACTGATATCCTTTGTGGATCTGCTGCGCATCCTGTCGCATCACAACCCCTCTGTGGGAAAGCTCACTAGTTGCGAGCGAAAGAAAGAGAATCTAGTAGAATACTAGGGGCAAGAGCCCACAACTTCCTGTTTATCCATCAACCACCAGGGGGAGGGATAAAAAATAAGAGAGATTGAAGAATAGAGAGATATGCGCTGAGAGAAAAAGTGAAGAAAGGGCTTGTCAGAGAAATAGAGATTGAGTGCCAAAGTGATGTGAGAATCACAAATGAGAAAGGGTGGAAAATAATATCCAAAGAAACAGGCTCCTCGTGAATCGAGAGGTCTCCCACCGATGGATAGCAGAATGTCCGAGTGTTGTGTTTGTTGTTTTGTTTGTCTTGATTCTTGCTTTGAGTCGTTTTGAGTGTCAATAGATGTGTTTAGGTTGTTTTACCTTTGTTTTTCCTTTGTTGATTCGTTTTGGCTGTGGTCTGTCGTAGGCTCGATACTCGGTTAAGAACTCGTTTCTCAATTTCAATTTCAAAAATAAATCGTTTTGTACTCAGAGTGCTGTGCCATTCTCCACATATGTGCAAAACATGATTTGTTCTTTCATAAAACTATAGGGTTCAACCCAGGTCATATGAGAACAATAGAACAAGGACCTAACTGAAGCTATATAGGTTCCAGACTGTGAAGCAAAAGAAAAGAGGGAAAATCGGAGCATCTGAGTTTGTTTCAACTTCAGCAAATTCCGAGATTGCATTCCATATGCACCTCCTCAGGCCTTGTCAATGCTCTGAGGTATGAGTGTGCCTCTACCTCAAGCTTAAGTTCAAGCCTGCTTTAAGCTAGAATGGCGATTAGAAGTGCTCTCCTTGAGTACCATTCCCTGCCAGAGGCATCTTGGTTGTGTTTGCAATGAGTTCCTAGGAGACCAACTGCGACGGTGAAAACTAGAGTTCGAATGGCGATGCCTAGAACACAAATGTTTGGTATTTTTGAGACTAAAGTCTGGTTTGAATACCCAGGGGTATATCTTCAGCTTGAAATCTGTATGGCATCCCCATAGATTGAGATAGCATGTGTGTGCCTCAATTCTGGCTACTAAACCAACCTAGTCTGTCACTCCGTTGGAGAATAGGGAAAGTTGCGAATATAAGCAGCGGTATCTGTGGCTTTTATATGCAGAGGTTACCCATTGTCAGCGTTTCAGGATCTTTGTACTATGAGTTGAAGGTAAGAGTTCGAAGAACACAAGATAAGAGTTCGAAGAACACAAGGGGAGATCCCCGTCAGAGTAGAGCGGTTCATCGCCACTCGCCCCATGAGGTGCTTTCTAAAGTGCCGCTTTGTTTATTCATTGCTTTCTCTAAATATCATGCACTACATTGCTTGTAACATGTATCATATTATCGCACATATTGTATTTATTTGCATCTTGTGTTATCTTGTATCATTTATCCTTTTAAGCTGAGCAACATTTAGGATTGTTGTCCCCTGGGGCTTTCTCAGGACACATGAAGCGCGCTTTTGATTGGTTTGTTTTTGGGCCTCTTCTCACGATTTCAGCGTGGTTAGAGTACTCCTTTCCTCACACGATTTCAGCGTGTTTGGAATTTATCTCAAGACGTATGAAACGCGCCCCTGATTGGTTTGTTTTTGGGCCTCTTCTTATGATTTCAACGTGGTTAGAGTGCTCCTTTCCTCACACGATTTCAACGTGTTTGGAATTTATCTTAGGACGCGTGAAGCGCACTCTTGATTGGTTTGTTTTCAGGCCTCTTCTCACGATTTCAGCATGGTTAGAGTGCTCATTTCCTCACACGATTTCAGCGTGTTTGGAATTTATCTCAGAACGCATGAAGCGCGTTTCTGATTGGTTTGTTTTTAGGCCTTTTCTCACGATTTCAGCGTGTTTGGAATTTATCTCAAGACGCGTGAAGCGCGCTTCTGATTGGTTTGTTTTCAGGCCTCTTCTCACAATTTCAGCGTGTTTGGAATTTATCTCAGGTTGCGTGGAACACGCCACTGAGTGGTTTTCTTTGAACCTCTTCTCACGATTTCAGCATGGTTTGAGTGTTCCTTTCCTCACACGATTTCAGCATGTTTGGGATTTGTTCTTCCTCCTTTCACGATTCCAGTGTGGTTGGAGTATGTCACCCTTTGCATCTATTGCATCATATCTGTTTCATCACCTGCATCCTTTCCATGTTAAGCTTAGTTTGGCATATGCCCATACATTTCCTTCGTTGAAGCATGGTTCTGTGTTAATGTGTACGCGCCTATTCCACTAAGAGAATTGTGGCCTGAGGGTTTCAGCACCTTTTCTATGTTAGACGTGGTCTGTTTCAGTGTCCATACCTTTTCTAGGCAAGATATAGTTTGGCCGCGCGCCTTATTCACTACATCCATTACATCCACTGCATTGTACGTTGTTTTGTTGCATTCAGCATTTAGAATCACGATCTTTTCTCAGCAAATCATTCCTCACTTATATCATGTCACCCAATAACTTGTATTCTTTCTGCGAAACACATAGTTCTGCATGTGCATATGCCTATTCCACTAAGTGAATTGTGGTTTGAGGATTCCGGCACCTTTTCTGTGTTGAACGTAGTTTGATTTTGCATCTCCATCTCTCTATGATATTTGTGTGGTTTTGCACTGCTTGTGGTTGATTATTTCATTGCATTGTATTTCATTTACATTGTTTTGTTATATTGTGTATCATTTTGCATCTTACCCCTGAACTACGCTGGCTTGATTCCTTGCAAAGGGATACTGTAGACGTCCCCGAACGTCCCGGGAGAAATCCCGTTTTGTTCATTTGGGCTCACTACAGTTCAAGACTCAATGTCACAGTCCTGTATCTCATCTCGCAGAGTGCAATGCAAGACCGATGAATCATCAAAGAGTCCAAATCTGGCAAATAGTTTTGGGAAACAGATTTTTAGAAAGAAGTGCCAAACATGGACTGCTTTGCCAGATACAGAGTCGCCACCTAAATATTTTATTTTTGAAAAAATTTAGGAAACCCTGACTAATTTGCCTAAGGCCACGTGTCCCGTCATCACCAAAGTTGCCTTGGCTCGGGAACTTGGGTACGATTGGGGAAGATCAGCTATGAGTACCCTCGCTCGCCCGATCAAAGATCGGCCACTACTAAACATGATATCAAGTTTTTTGAAAACACACGTGCTCTTATTCCGGTTAATTAGCTAATCTTTACTACGTGATGCGCATAGCAAAACAAGTATAGACTAAATCGCCTAATTTGGGACAAAGCATTGCATATCCGTTTGTTTAGAAATGGTTTGAAGTTTGCTACTCGCAAGTAGGCTAAAACACGGATTCCAATAAATTGTTCCAATTCAAGCAATCCAACCTTCACCCACAGGCATTCAGGCAGTTATATCACATAAGCAATTAGCCTCATGGCAAGCATGTTGTCATGTTAACATTCACATACATGCAAGATGCTAAAGCATAAACACTCACAGTGTACTCCGAGCCAAAACAAGAAACTAGTTAGTAATCAAATGCATGATCCTAGTTCATGTTAAGATGGCTAATGCAACACATGCAAAATGCAGCTAAGATAGGCTCGGCTACCTTAAGAATGGCATGCGAAATGCGACAACTCGATACACGTATTCAAGTTGGAATTGAAATACTATGCAATTAGTATGATGCGCCGAGCCCGGTGCGTGCAATACGAATGAATGTATGCAAACATGCTATCATAAGTATGCTAATTGAAACGTGCCCTACGACTAACCATCATAAGCTGGTAAATAAAAGGGAGAAAGACGTAGGGTTGGAAGACATGCATCACACACACGCACACTTATTACAACATTGCCCTCATCGGAGGGTCCGAAAGAATAATACAAATTAACTAACTATCGAGCTAATTAATTATTACACAACACTTAACTAATTAAACAAATTAATTAAGCTACTAAAGCAGTAAAGAGGCCTCAGGAAGAGGATCAAATGTATGCATGCTCGGCTCCGCTCGGAAATCCATCACCATGCCACATGTTGCCTCTATTTGCATTGTTTTACACCTCTGAAAACTGCACAAGTCCCAAGGATGCTTCAGAACCACTTCATGATCATTGTGGGAGGCCATCGGCCAAGAGTGGCCACCGACCACTGGAAAATGGTCATCGACCAATTGTAGGGATCTCGGCCAGATATTGTTGGTCGATCGGCACTTAATGTAGTCGGTCGACCAACTCTTCCTGCAGAATCTTGTTTTGCTACAGCATAGGAGAAACAGAGCATGACAATGTATTTGCACGACAATGTTTGCACAACCACCCTCTTTATCATGTTTAAGACTCAAAGGAGTATGGTTTTCGACTCTCGGACCATCAATCACGCATTTCAATGCATGATGGCCAAAGAAGCCAAGTGTGCAACTCAATATGGAATGAAATGCACAAAACACATAAAGGGCCCCAACCTCATCATGATTGATCAAGAGGCAAGAGATGCACACACAATGCAATGCAACTTAGGCAAGCAACCAAGCATGCAAACAACTCAAGTGTGCGACAAATCTAATGCAACATGAGTATGTTAACATGCAATATGCAATAGCCATACAACCTAAACATGTGGACATGTATTGCATGCAACAACATGGTGAGATGGACTTACACTAACATGGATAGCTCTCAAGCATGCCAAAATCAGTGGCCAAACACAATTGAAATTAGGCAAGAACATTCATGCAAATATGCCCAATGCAAGGGACCGAACCTAAGGCATTAAATGCCACTCTACCAAAGCATGGCAAGGGATGACATATGGCATACAATGACACAAATTCCAGCTCTGAAATAGCATACAAGATGGTCCCGAAACATGCAAATACTTCAAGTTAGGCATGCAAGAGTGCTCAAAACTCAAAGCTAGGCATGGCTATTACACTACAAGCATACATGGCAAGCACCAATCGACCAAGAGGCCTAAAATAGAGCTAAGGTAGTCCAAAATAAGGACAAAATCAATTTAAGGCATGGCCAAAATATGCTAGAATGGAGGGCCAAAATAACATGCAATGTAAGCTAGTAAGCATGGTTTACACTACAAGCATATGGAGCATATGAGGGACCACCAAACCAGCCAAAAACAGATTCATGGCATGCCAAAATATGGCCAAATACCCACTGAAATGTGTCCAATACATGCAAGAATGAGGTGCTACTTTGATAGGCTATAAAGAGGGTTGTTCCACACATGCAAGAGGGACATCCAATATGACAAAACCAGCTCTTGACAGAGCACATGCAGGTCCTAAAACTCACTAAAAAGGCCTGAACCAAGCTTAGGATGCATGCAAGTAAGGGCTCCTTTGTAAGGCCAAAAATGCCAACAAACAAAACAACAAGAAGAAGGGATGGCCCTCTCCTTCCTAGGACCTCAAAACACCACCCCCACCATTGAAATCCATCTGGATTTCAGTGGTGAGAGGGCCAATACAAGGTGGTCCCGAAGCTCACAAAAAAGGCACAAAAAAGAGGTCAAACAAGGCCTAAGAGGGGGTAAACAACCCCAAACACAAAAGTGATCTTAAACAAACTTCAAAAGGAGATCAAAATAAGACCTTTTTCAGTTTATGTCAAAGCCCAAATATGCTTGTAAGTATGGCTAAAAGATGGAGCGAAATAAAGCTTAAAAAAGGGAATAGTGTGTTACCCTTGTAGCTTCAGCAAAACCAGTGGCTTTGAGACCAAAAAATCAGACCTTCAACCTCTGAATATGGCCTCCAAGATCCTTAGGTTGATGATGGATGTGTTAGGCTAAGAGTTGGTGTGCAAAGGGGCCAAGAACTTCACTCTTTCTAAGCCTAAGTGTAGAGACAAAGAGAGATATATGTGTATGCCTCAGCAAAATTTTTGGAACCCTTCTAAAGGAGAGGGAAGGCCTCTCTTATAAAGGAACAAAGGTTCAAGCTTCTTCAAGAAGCTTGTGCAAAGGTCCAAACTTCTTAAGGAAGCTAGAGTAAAAAGGGTCAAGCTTCTCCTGGAAGCTTAGAGCAAAGGGCCAAGCTTCCCTTGGAAGCTTAAAAGGGTTCAAGCTTCTCTTAGAAGCTTAGAGCAAAGGGTCAAGCTTCTCTAAGAAGCTAAAAAAGGTCAAGCTTCTTGAAGAAGCTAAAAAGGTTCAAGCTCCTTGGAGAAGCTAAAAAAAAGGTTCAAGCTTCTTAGAGAGGCTAAAAAAAATGTTCAAGCTTCTTGGAGAAGCTAAAAAAAGGGTTGAAAAGGTTCAAGCTTCCTCAAGAAGCTAAAGCAAGGGTTCAAAAGGTTCAAGCTTCCTCAAGAAGCTAAAGCAAGGGTTCAAAAGGTTCAAACCCTCTCAAGAAAAGGTCTCGGCCAGAAAAAGTGGCCGATTAATAAAAAAAAATGGCCGGTCGACCAAAAACATTACCGACCGGCCAATACCTTTGGCCGGTAGTAAGAAAACAGGGCCGGTGGCCTCAAGGAATGGCCGGTGAGGTGTGGAGGTAGCCAACAAGCCATTTCTTGCCCTCAGAGACAAAACCCCAAGTGCTTGGTCCATAACCAAGCACAAAACAGACAAGTCGAAAGGTCTTGAGGCAAGGCGCATGGTCGAAACCTCCGAGAACTCAAGATGAACATGAACAGGGATGATCATCGAGTGTTCAAACGATGACGTCCAAGTCTTGAGGACGGTCAAAAATGGGGTGTCTACAGATACGTAGGCAGCCTGCAAGCACAACCATTTGTTTTTGCATCTTCATTTTATTTGTTTGTCCAAGTCTTCGACCTTGTCAAAAATGGGTCGTCTCTGGGCTTTGACATTCACTCACGTCATTTCATGACTCTGAGCTCTGTCAAAGAGGGGCAACTATAGACACCCCATTTTTGACCGCCCTTAAGACTTGGGCGCCACTGATTGCTTACTTGATGGTGCAGGCTATCTTGTGCAAATGTTCGATCTCTTCGGCAAAGAGGAGAGCGTCAAATCCCAAACCTCACACCCCATTTTTGGACCAAAACTATTTTGACTAAAAGATTTTAGACCTTAAAACCCTCTCTTTCAAAATATTTTTGAAAATGATTCTACGATGTTCCGAGGCTCGCATTTCGTTAAATGTTACGCTTTTCAGTAAATCGAGTAAGGACAAAAGTGGAAATGAATGAAAGAGAGGTGAACTCTTTCAAAAATCTTTCAAAACATCTTGTTTAGAGGTTTGGATTTGAAGAAAGAGGAGAGGAGGGAAGAAAACTAGTTGGAGAAGAAGTTGGGCATGAATCCGGGTAGGATTGAAACTGAGTAGTCTTCACTAAAGGAGGCATGATGTTTTGCACAGTTGGAATTTTGATGTGAGGTTGCCATCATTGGAAAGAATACTTCCAGGGATTCAATTTAGGCTCAAACATGATCTGCAAATGAGTCCAGATGAAGGAGATATTCCCATTTGAAGTTGGGCCCAAAAAGTAGATTTTTCTGGCCAACCAGATGTGGAGGTTTCTGGCCATGAATGGGCTTTTTTGGCCATGTGCCGGCCAAGAATGGCCTATGCCGGCCAGGTGCTGTCCAAGAGTGATCCTTGCTGGCCAACAATGGACATGTGCCGGCTATCAATGATCCCTTGCCGGCCATTGATGCAAAAAGTTAAATTTTTGTAGATATTTGTGTTCCACCTGTCCATTTTGGGATATTTTCGACCTGAGCTTGCATTCTTCTATATATAGAGAGCCTTCTCTATGGTTTTGGAGGTTAGAAACATTTAGGAGTGAAATATTTTGAGTCTCTCTCTCTATAATTCTCTCTCTCTACATTTCTCTCTCTCTTGAACCTTTGTGCATACAAGTGTAGATACACTTCTCCTTTGCCTAGACATCCTTGACCAAAGTTGCTTATCTTTGGGCTGAGATTCCTTGGGACCTTCTTTGAGCTCTAGAAGGTGATTTTAGCTTGATTTGGTGCCTCATTTGTGCTTAAAGTGTGCTTGGCTTCAAGAGGTATAACTCTCTCCCCTTTAAGCTTGTTTTTCATATTTGCTTTTCCATCTTTTTCTACCATGTCAAGGCTAGTTTTGGCATGTAAAAAGTTCTGTTTTTCAGTCCTAAAAATGGTGGTTTGAGCCTTTATGAGTTAGGGGGTTGTCCCCCCTTTTTGCTCTTTAGCTTGTTAAGCTTTTTGCACCATTTCTCATCACCTTCAAATCAAACTTTTTAGGCCTTGGGCTGCATCCAGCACCACTTCCGGAGATATATTGGGCTGAACAAGATCTATATCACTTAAACTTCTCATTAACCCATTAAGTCCATTTGAATTCTCTACTACCGCAGCAGCTGGTTTTCCCATCCCCTCCACCACCTTTGATAAAGGTATCTGCAAGCCGACATTGTGCACTGGGTTTGCCTCAGCATGATTACAGATTCCCAACGGCACGCCTGTCTCCTGCCCTTCCCCCCACCATAGCATCATTGATCTGCTTACTGCTTGCCAAATCATGATTTTTCGCCACATCAGCCACTATGTTTCCCACGTCATTGTCTTCATTTCTCCTTTCATGGTAATTTTCAGAGCAATGATCTCCACTTTCAATGGAGTTTGCTGCCCAGTCCCTATCCTCAATGACACGGACGGGATAGCTACAACCATCTCTTTCAAGGATGACCATTTTATCAATACGTTCCAGATGAGGTGTACAGATTCTAACTTTCCCACACTTCAAAGACTCCATTCTTAAAACATTATGATCAAACTCAATAACTTCACCACACACTTCACCAATTTTCCAGAAATTATTAACATTCTAGAGATTGGAAGGCATACTGAAGCAGCTTAACCAAACAAATCTATCATTATCCAACCTCATACATTTCCGCCATTCAGTGATTGACTCGCACTACTCCAAAATCCAGTCCCCAACATTGTTCATAAGTTGCTTCATATCTTCCTTAGACTGAAAAGTTATAAGCGCGATTATCCCTCCTCCTTCTCTGAGTTGAATGTCCTTTAGTCCTCTCTTACGACATTCTATTTTGAAATCATTGAAGCTGTGGTAAGGTTTGAATTTAATCACTGCACTCAATAGCAACCAACCAATGGCATATTCATCCACCGTAATTCTGATGTTATTACCACTACCAGACTTCCCTCATTTCAAAACCTCAGCATAAGAGCATCTCTCCCCAAGCCCAGCAGCCTTTGGTCTCCATTGTCCCCCACTGGTTTTGAGTCTACTGTTCTTGAGGATGTTAGGTCCTTGACTTTCCCAAATCTGCCTATTTCACCTTCAACGTTTTGTCACCGCACCATACTCCATTAGCTTTCTGAATGGCTATCCCCGCAGTAACAGGGCAATCATATCTAACAAAGCCGAATCTGGTTTTCGTAGCTTTTCTCCTTTTCTCTGGGATATAAACATCTTTAACAACACCGAAGTTTGAGAACATATTGAACAAACCTTTAGGATTCATCGTCTCCGGGATGTCATCCACAAATAATGTGTGAAGCTTTGCTGCAGAGCCATGCCTACCTGATCTTCTTCGGAACACCGGCATCCATCCATCTTTGCCTGGAGCCATTTTTACATTAATAAAAAGAGAGTCTAATTTGGTTAGCTGTTAAGGGTGACCAAAATTGTTGACAATAAATTTCTACAGAAAAAACACAGTTCGAATTAAATTTGTGGATGTGTTTTCATTAACTTGCCATTTTGTTTGCCTAAATTTATCTAAACTTTCCTCAAGAGTGTCAACAAAATATTTTTTTAACGGAAAGAGAGGGGATTGGAATTTGGGTTTGGATTTGAAATTTGAGTTTTTGGTCTAAAAATTGGACAGAAGATGTTTTTGGGAGTAAATTGAGAAAAATTACAAATGTTAAGGGGTAAAGTGAGAAAAAAAAATACTTTAAGGGCCAAAGTTAAAAAAATATGAAACTTAAGTGAGGGGTAAGTGTAATTTACCTATTTTTATGCCAATGTGGCATTTTTCATTTCAAATTAGACGGAAGTTAGTTTCGGAAGTAAATTTTAAAAAATAAATTACAAATGTTAAAGGTAAAAAGTGGGGAAAAAATATTTTATGAGTCAAAACAGAAAAATTATAAAATTTAAGGGGACAAAGTGTAACTTATCTTATTATTTATAACCTGTTACTAATGTTATAATTGCATGATTTTCAGCTGGTGATTGTTACACATTGAATTATTACTATTTTATTAACACATGTTTGGAATGTTGGAAAAGATATAAGGTTTTTCACTGTTGCAAATGTAACTATTACATGGTTTTCAGCTGGTCATGTTTACACATTTTTTTAAAGGGAAAATTACTGATAAATCTTATATGTTGGAGTTATATTTCATTTAGTTTCATAATTTTTTTTTTTTGTAATCTATTTAGATATTTTGAATGTATAACGACTTATTTGTTATTATAATCTCCTTAATTGTTGTTGTTTGCTGGAGTGTTACGTTTGGAAAAAATACACTAAGGAGTTTTTAGCGTGTTATATTGGATTGTTATGTTTTTTGAGTGTTATATTAAAGTATTATATTTGGAAAAAGTGTACTAAGAAGTTTTTGTTAGATTGGATTGTTACATTGAAGGGTTATGTTTAGGAAAAACATATTAAGGAGTTTTTAGTGTGTTATACTCGATTGTTACGTTTTTAAAATGTTACGTTTGGAAAAAATACACTTACATTTGAATGTTACGTTTGGAAAAAGTATACTAAGTAAATTTCTTTTTTTTTGGTATTTTTTTTATGTGTCACATTGGAGTGTTATATTTGAAAAAAGTAAACTAAGAAATTTTTTTTGACGTGTTATGTTGTTACGTTTGCAAAAAGTACACTAAAGAGTTTTTTTAAGTGTTATATTTGAGTGTTACATTGGAGTGTGTTACATTGAAGTGTTATGTTTAGAAAAAATGCACTAAGAAAATTTTTTTAGAGTGTTACATTGTTACTGTGTGAGTGATTTTCTGACCATACTGCCAACTTAGTACTCAACTAGAGAACACCGGCAGAATAGATGGCACCTGTCTGACCTGCAATAGAAAGAAGAGTCTCCGGCGGTGGCTCGTCCACCCGCGAGTACTCCGACGATCAAGTCAGTACTCCATATCTCTCAGAGATAACCAATAGTGCTTAACTCACTAGACAAAATATCAAAAGTCATACCTTAGACGCATGGGGGTGCCTCCTTTTTATAGCCAACATAATCCTAGTCTCAAATAGAAGCCTAGCTCTAATGGACTTAGGATTACTGCTAACTTGGACTCCCAGTAGGATTTGGATAAACTCTCTAAGAGTCTTATCTTTACCCAAACTGAAGTCTTCTCCCATTTTAGGACTCTTGTCCCTTATCCGTTTATCTCGGATTCCGATATTCTCGCAGATAACCTCGGCCTAGCCGAGATCATCTCGGCATCATGACCAGGGACACGTGACACCTCGGCTGACACTTCAGTGTCACCTCGGCCACGTGTTGTCATTCAAAAATTATGTCCCCACAACTGCCCCCTAGGTTCTATTACCTCGGCATCTTGAGGTGATGGAACCTATATCATTTATTCCACTTAGCACGTCGGCTAAGCTCGCTTCATCATCTATTGCCGAAGTCAAAACTCATCGGCTCAATATGACCAAGACCTATAGTCTGCTTTCATCAATGCCTTAGAACCAACGACCAAGTTCGTTCAAGTTTCTCAGCCGAAACCATCCTCCTTTGCAACCGTCTCAGGGTGACACACCTCAGTTATACGAACTGATGATTTACCTCGGCAAGTACCCAAGTACTTTTTCTTGGCATAACCTTGGTTTCACCTTGTAACTTTTTTCATAAAATTTCAATAAGGGTTTAACCTCGGCTTAACTTTAACTTGTAAATTGTCCACAAATTTTAACAAGTGTTAAGCAATGATTTCGGTTTAACTTCAACTTGTAAATTGCTACAAATTTCAACAAGTGTTAAACATCATCTTGGTTTAACTTCAACTTATAAATTGCTACAAATTTCAACAAGTGTTAAACATAGCATCGGTTTAACTTCAACTTGTAAATTGCTACAAATTTCAACAAGTGTTAAATATCATTTATAACTCCCCTCTTCCATCTAATGTGGACTTATGTTCAGATTAAGCTTGTGCATGTGATCTTGTTTGTCGAAGTTGGTTTCAAGCCGATGTTGTTAGCCTTGATTTCTCTGTTGATCTTACTTGGTTTCAACCTGAGTTTGATTCTGCCGACATGGCAAGCCTATGTTACTCCAACTTAGTTCAACTCCATTATATGCAAGATTCGACTCTGCCATATAATGAGTCTAAGTTATTCATCATTACCTCGGCCTCGCATCGGCGAGCCATTTTTCTTCTCGGACTTAAGTGCCGAGATCTTGTCTTCTGGAATCTTGGATCTGCTCACTCAGGTTGAGCTCTTCTCTTCTCTTTTTGGACCTATTCATCCAAGCCGAGATCATGTCTTTTGGAATCTTGTATCTGCTCACTCAGGTTGAGCTCTTCTCTTCTCGGACCTGTTTATTTAGGCCAAGATCTTATCTTTCGGGATCTGGGGTTAGGGGCCTGAAATCCAGGATCTGCTCACTTAGGCTGAGCTCTTCTATACTTGAATGTCATCTCCTTGGGAGCGCTCATGCCCCCTGTCTTCGCGTCCCTTCTGGAAGGGTCTTCATTCCATTTATGTCGACAGACTCTCCATGTTCGCTAAACTCGTCATTTTCAACACGTTGATCTTGTACGGTGATGGCCATCTATTCTCCTTTCTTTCCCATAGACGGCGCCAAATTGTGTGATTGATTTTCTGACCACACTGCCAACTTAGTACTCAACTAGAGAACACCGGCAGAATAGATGGCACCTGTCTGACCTATAACAGAAAGAAGAGGGTCTCCGGCTGTGGCTCATCCACCCGGGAGTACTCCGACGATCAAGTCAGTACTTCATATTTCTCAAAGATAACCAATAGTGCTTAACTCACTAGACAGAATATCAAAAGCCATACCTTAGACCCATACCTTAGACCCATGGGGGTGCCTCCCTTTTATAGCCAACATAATCCTAGTCTCAAATAAAAGCCTAGCTCTAATGGACTTAGGATTACTGCTAACTTGGACTCCCAGTAGGATTAGGATAAACTCTCTAAGAGTTTTATCTTTACCTAAACTGAAGTCTTCTCCCATTTTAGGACTCTTGTCCCTTATCGGTTTATCTCAGATTCCGGTATTCTCGCAGATAACCTCGGCCTAGCCGAGATCATCTCAGCATCATGATCAGGACACGTGACACCTGGGCTAATACTTCGGTGTCACATCGGCTACGTGTTGTCATTCAAAAATTATGTTCCCACAGTTACATTTATAAAAAGTACACTAAAGAGTTTTATTAAAATGTTATATTTGAGTGTTACATTGGAGTGTGTTATATTGAAGTGTTATGTTTGGGAAAAATACATTAAGAAATTTTTTTTAGAGTGTTACGTTGTTACGTTTGAAAAAAGTACAGTAAGAAATTTTTTTAGAGGGTGGAAACGTCTATCAAATCATACCAAAATTCAAAATAGGATTTCAAGATTGTCAAAACAAATAGGACCTATTAGTGTATTAAAAAGTTCATGAGATTAATTGGAGTAACTGATTCCATATGTTCTTAAATTTATTTTTAGATAGTGTTAATGTTTACTAATTGAATTATAGTTTTATTACCATGTGTTTGGTGCATTGGAAAATATATAAGTTTTTTTTATTACATATATGTCATTTTACATCTATTTTGTTCATGGATTTGTTTCATTCTTTAATGTTTAAGTGAATCACACCCTTACTAATAAAATATATAAGTATTATATTGAATAAAGTATCAAAATTTTTGGAGAAGGTACCAAAATAAGAAATAATGATTCATTCATGTTAATCACGTGTTAAAAAAAAATATTATACTAATGACAGCACATAGAGTTCTTGTTAAGGTGTAGAAAATATCAAAATAATAACAATTTTAATGTATTTTCATTTTTTTATATATTTTATTTTTTATACACATTTTACATGTATATTAAGACTAATGATTATCCATTATAGGTCATTAACATTTCCCATGACCCTTTAATGAGATGTGTATTTAGCAAAAGATGATATTTTGACAATCATTTAATGTAGGAAAAATTACAAAAAAAAATTTAAAAAAATTAAGGGTTTGACCTTTGTAATAAAATAAATTTTTAATTTTTAATTTTGTCAATTTAAATCTTGAACTTTTAATTTTTTTTTTTCAATCTAAACCATTTGTCTATTTTTGTTTTGTAAATCAAAAAAAAAAAAAGTCATTAAACTCAATGAAAATGTGTATTTTAGACATTTTATGTATATTTACATTGAGTTTAATGACAAATATTTTTTTTTTGTCAGTTTTAGTTAATAAAAATATGCAAATAGTTTAGATTGAAAACAAATTAAAAAATTATTATTTAAATTAAAAAAAATTAAAAATTCAGAATTTATTTTGTTACAATGGTCAAACCCTTATTTTTTTAATTTATAATTGTCCCTTTAATACATGTATTGAATAAGAATGTGCACAAATGTCATATTTGTTTGGTTCTTTGGAAAGGAGAATTGGATCAATAATCTGTGAGACTCACTTAAAGTGTGTTTTGTTGAGAATATAAGTAAGAGGATTAACTATCTCCTTGGACTTAATTACCACATATGGTAAGACTAACAAAGCTATGAGAGGGTTGAGATTAGAAATTGAGTAAGGGGATTAGTGAATTTTAAAATAAATTTTTAAGCCAAAATTATATTTTTTAAAACAAAAAAATGTAGCGATCCCGGTTTCGATAATTCTTTCATGTTTTGTCACTTCGACTAGGCCGATCGGGGGTCGAGCTGTCCGGTCAGCTCGCGGGGGTCCAGCGGGTAGCGCCTTGGTGGGGTTGAGGGGCAGCGCCCCCAAAACAAAAATGCAAAATGCATTCGAAGTTGCTTGTCCGTTCGAGCAGAGAATGTTTGGTTTCAGAAGTTTTACTTGTCTACAAAAGTACTGGGTTAATGTATTTGACGCTCCAGCGGGACTTTCCATGCTCGAGCGGACCATGTTATATCAGTTCGTGAATTTGATATTTTAGATCACTTTTTCAGTCCTCTCTCTCTCTAAAACTCTCCAGAATTCCAGATCGGGAGCTTCTCTCTTTAGAAGTCATATTCTCTCTTTGATTTCTTCAAATCCATTGGGATTTAGACCTAAGTTTTTCACCAAAGTTGGTTATCATCTCGAGGGTTTCATTGTGTGCGGTGAAGATCGAGTTTCAACACCGTTGATTTTGGGGGTTTCATCTCATTTCTTCTTCAAAATTTGAGGTAGGGATTTTCTTAGAGTTATATGTATATTTTTGCAAGATCTATATGATTTTCGAAATCATCTTTCGATAGCTTTGAAAATTGATTGTTGATTCAAGAAGTTGAGCGATTTTGAAAGTGAGTTTGTCTCTTGTTCTTTTAAAATGATCTTATAGGTTTTGATCTTTATTGATTGAAGAAAAGATGATTTTGAAAAGTTTTCTTTCAAATGATTTGAGTTGTATAGTTTTAGTGAGAAAACCTAGAATTTGAGGATTTTTTTTAAAAGAGACTGAAAATCCATGAATATTATTGTTGTATTTATTTTGTGTGTCAAAATAAATGGATGTTTGGAAAATTTCTTATTTATATTTATATAAATGATGAATTTTAGGAATACGAGAGTTGTTCATTTTGGAAATTATTGTTCAAAACGTTGAAATGGTCTTGAAATGACTTATTGTTGAGGATACTTGAGAAGAGGGAATTGTGTTATTCCTTGGATGATGAATTGGAATAAAAGTATTTATATTCATCTTGCGTTATTGGCATAACAATTCATTTGATTACATTAAACTTTGAAAGTTGATTTGAAAACTTGCATTGAGAAAAGAATGTTGAGAAACAAGTTTTTATGAAATGGTTTTGGGGTAAATTCGTTGGTAAGTCTTGATAAGTGGTGTAGATGATATTGAATAAGTTGGCCTGAGAGTCCGAGGTGAAAGACCGAAAACCCGCGCAGATAGGTGACGAGCCTTTCGATTAATACCGGTAAAAATGACAATTTGGTAGTACTTGTATACTCTACTTGTAGACATCGACCTAGGGATTACCAGAGTCGTATTTACCGCTCTTGAAATAAATTGTTAAGTTTTGAACAATTGAAATTGCATGACATTATTGAGCATGATGGTTTTCAAAAGATGAAAATGTGATTTATTTTTAAAAAGGGGCATAGCATGGCATGTGCATTTCATCTCTTGAGACTTGTATAAAATGTATATACTTTGTTAAGGATTTCCTACTGGACTTTATACTTACCATACGAGATTTTTGTGCAGGAAAAGATGTGGTGATGCCGCCTAACTAAAGGCGAGGAAATGTGTGTTGAGAGTATGAGACTCTCATATTGCTGTGACTTTGTGTGTAAGCTAAGGGTTGTATGTGTGTGGGTTTGAATAACTGTTTTATGTAACCAGGCTCAAGCCTTGGAAACTTGCAAACCCTTGGAGGTATTTATTTGTTTATTTACTTGTTGTTGGATTAATGTATTGTTGCATGAAGAACTATTATATCATGTAATGTAAGTTTGGAGATTTATACTCGGTTTTCCTTGAAAGAGCCATGATTGTTGTATTATCATTTGGGCTAGAAATTTGGGACGTTACAAAAAAAAAGGGAGATTTTTTTTAGGGTCCCTGGTATTAAGATTTTATAGCATAAATGACATCAAATATTTTCATAATGTCTAAGGTCTCTTAAATCAATCCAGAGAAATTTCAATCCAAACTAGAGAATTTCTCTGGACCAAACCAGATAAAATTTAGTCCAAACCAGAGAATTTCTCTAGACCAACCCAGAGAAAATTCAGTTCAAACTAGAGAATTTCTCTGGACCAATCCAGAGAAAATTCAGTTCAAACCAGAGAATTTCTCTAGTCCAAACCAAAGAAATTCAATCCAATACACGAAGCAAAAGCAGTGATCGTTATGCACAAAAGTAAAAGACAATCCCGCCAAGAAAACACAACATGTGCCTCATCGAAGATGTACATCTACAGAGTCCCATTAAAATAGTCATCTCATTAAAATTGTTCAATAACATTTCACAATAATTCACACGACCCTACATGTTTATTATAATAGCAAAAATTATCTAGTCGTTAACCAAAAAAAAAAAAACTAACCTACATTTGATTATGTTGTGAACAAAAGTCATAATCATTTTCACTGGGCATCTGAAAGCACTACAATAGCTAAACAAATTTCATTATCTGAAAATTCTTGATTTGGGCTAGTAAAAACTGCAAATTCCTTACATCGTGCTGCTCCGGTGCCTACAGTGCAGGTTTAGAGTTTTGCAATGTCGTTGCCACAACTTTGCATATGGGAATACTCTCATCTTTACTGAGAAGCTTCAACGATGGGTGACCTCAATATCATGCATGAACACCTTATCTTCAACGTCTAGATTGCTTACGTCCACCTCAATTTTGGAGGGGATGTGTTCAGTTGGGTATAGATATTTTAAAGTGCTCCTTATCCTATTTAAAGTACCTCCTTTCTTGAGACCAAGACAAACATCTTCTCCTTTGAAAACAACCGGTACATCAACCTTCAACTCCGATCCTTCATCAGCCCAAACAAACACCAAATACAAAATCTTCCCACACTCTCCTCATCCCTATGAATCTTGATGGGGAGAACAATACCAGATTCGAGGAGAGTGGAGGAACCAGAACCAACACGAATCTGGAGAGGGAAAGTGGTGGAGCAGAAGAAGGAGAGTTGAACAGAGTTAATGATGGCCTGAATCTGCTTACTCTCGGTGGTAACGAGGTGTTTTTTGGAGTTTGACCTAGTGGTGGTGGTGTGGCCACCGTTGTTTTGGGCTAACACGACGGCGGGGATTCGGCCTTGGAGTCTGTCTGTGGTGGAGACTTTGCAGTTAGTGTACTCTCTAGGAATGGCTTGGATCATAGGGTATGATCACCGTCTTCACCGCCTCATCCTCTTTCGCAATTCCTTCTTTACGAACTAATTTGATTATCTGTGATATATAAGTGCAGGATTGAGGGATTTTAGACATCATAAAATAATATCACGGATCTCTTTCATTATTAAAAATGAGAGAGGGATTTAGACTAATTTTTTCAAAAAAAATAATTATAATATTAAAAAAGTACTAAAAATTAAAAAAATATTAATTTTATATATTAATACTATCTATAATATTACTAATCCGGTGGTATATAAACAAACACTTTTTATCCTATATCTCCAACCTAATATCACCACACTAATAATTTCCTCACTCAATCTCACCAAACCCTTAATTCCATCCATTCTATGGAGCCAAACAAATGTGATCAAATTATTTATATGTGTGTAAATAGAAACTCCCAATAACTAACCGACCTATTACACAATCTATCTTAAATTTGTATCTGAAGACTTTATATATTTACATTAACCTATATATCTCTTTGTTTCAACGACATTTTTATTTAATAAAGCAACATACACGGTCACTTTCACTCATATAATTATAGGACAAGTAGCACAAATAAATAAATAAAATACAAAACAAGCACTCTTATACCTCACATGTTACATTGTATTATTACACAGGACAATAATATATTTATAATACATACACGGCGAACATTACACTCTTTATTTTCGCTGTCTAAACCAATACATTCACACAATTAATATTGTTAGAAGATATTTTAATATTATAATGTGTTATAGGTTTGATTTTTTTTTCTTTCCCTCCAAGTTTTCTTTTCTTTCTCTCCAAGTCTTTGCCTAAGTCAAGTCTTTTTCTTTGCTTCCAAGTCTCCTCGAAAGAACTTTCTCACCAAGTTTCCTCTCCTATACTTATCCTTCAAGCAACTTCCAAGAATCCTCCAGGCAACTTCCAAGAATCCTCCAAGAAACTTGTCCACCAAGCTTTCATCTCCTATAAATTGAGCTAACCTCTTATCTTGGAAGATAGAAGAAATTTTTGTTGTTTTATTATGTTTGTGTGAGATTATCAAGCAAAGAAATAAAGCGAGTATGTGATGAAGCTTTGGGTTCAACCAATTGTGCAGTATTGGTGAACCATACGACTTAGTCAAGCTGTTGTATCCTGGGGGGGAAATGTCCAGGTTTTTTCTGCTGCACCGGTGTGAGGCTTTGTGTCACGACCCAAACCCGCCCCTATGGGTTTAGGACTGTAACCGGCCAGTAATCCGAGATTACTGAAGGCCTGCTTAACAGTAGAACAGTAATACAGAGTATAGGGGCATGGCGGAAGCCAATACAGTAAATGAACAATGTCCAATGAGCTGTGACAGTCTGTATGCAAAAAGACTTTTCATACATATATACAGTCAGTGACAAAACAGTATGCACAATATTAACGGTCGGACAGAACAGGGACCTAATCCCTATTAAACAGTACAGAATAGTGCTGTCAGTCTATACAATATTACAAACAGATACAGAGACAGACGGGGAAATTAAAACACCCCTAAGCCATAGCTTGAACAGGCTTGGAACCTTACAGTGAGGCACAGTGATTGGCTTGACAAAATTGGAGTTTACCCCGACGCTTCTAGCAATGGTCCGGTGCCTGTACACCTACATATATATATATGAGTAGTGAGCTAAAGCCCAGTGAATAACACAATGCGTAAAGAGGTTAAGAATGAATGTCCTTACAGTAATGAAAACAGTTTAGTGATTCAGTATATCAGTCATTCAGTCATATGTGGTACATCCATTAGCATAGCAGTACAGTAAACAGTAGGTCTTAAAAGACCGAACAGTAAATGATGGCCATCAATCAGTAAACAGTAGTGATTTCAACGAGGGAACCGACAGAGATCTCTGTAACAGTGATAATAAACAGTAGGTGCTAAGGATGCCACAATATAGTTCAGAATATAGGACATACATTCATTCAATTAACAGTAGCAGTTCAGAAACAGTACAGTTCAATTGTTCAGAAGATAATCATTTTTGAACATATCTTTACATAGTTGTTACTCACAGAGTTCGGGGCTACAGTAAGCTAGAGCGTCTCCTCGGAAAGCCAACCCTACACAGTTAACAGATTGAACACACACTAAGCTACACAGTTGGGAAAGACAATAACTTAATCCCTAATTGCCTCGGTGTGTTTTATATCTATATCCTCATTAAGATGCCTTAAACTAGGCCTAAGAATGCCTAGGATGGAATGAGGATGCAAAGATATACTCAGAAAATATTTTCAAAATTTTCAGAAAAACAAAGTCCCGCTCGAGCATCACTTTACCGCTCGAGCGGACTGTAAAACAGTCAAAAGTATTGGAAGCACGAATTTCCCGCTCGAGCGCCACTCTCCCCGCTTGAGCGGGAGTCCAAAGTCTGGAATTCCCAGATTTGAACTTCCAAGCTCAAATCAAGTTTCAATGTACCAAATTCGATCCTTTTGGGCTAATTTTCTGGAAAACACTTTAAAACTCATAATATAACATGTTTCAAAGATCAATTTGAGAAATCAAAGCCCAAAGGTAGTTCAATTAAACATGATTTCAAACCAAATTTCAATAACATGATGAACATGCAATATCCATGAATTCAATCAACTTCAAAGCTTCAAACACTTGCTCAAATGAGCCAATTCTCCTTAAAACATGGTGAAATCATGGACTTGAACATAAACATGTACATGCATGCAAAATTTCTATGAAATCAAACCTCCAAACTCAATATTGTATACATGCATGCATGCTAGGAGCTACAATTCAACATTTTGAACCAAAGCTTGGCTTTAAACCTCAATATAATATGAATCATATAAGAACTAACTTAAATGTAAGTTCAAGAAGATGGTTCCTCTACCTTATGCTTTCAATTTGAGGTATAAAGGCTCAAGTTTGCAATTCTTCTATGATTCTTCAAATCTCCAAGCAATTCAAAATGAAATGTTGATATCAATATTTCTCCTAATTCTCTCTCTCTAATCGGCTATGAGCTCAAGAATGGGCTGATGAAATGTTATCTCTAGAGGCTCAACATGTTATAATGAAGCTCAAGTGATGTGTAAAGTAGGCCACTAACATGGCAAAGTTGTAATTAAGGCCAAAATCTTGTAATTACATTGTTTGATCTAATTTAACCATACCAAATAACATTTTAATTAAATATACCATTAAATCCTATTAGTTCCAATTGGCATAAAACATTAATTGATTTCAAATTCGGCCGCCGACAAGGCCTTCAATTTGCATTTTAATGCATATAACATAAACAGATAATTTGGCAGTCAAACAGATAGACAATGCATTTAAACAAATACAGTCAGTCAGTCAGTTCTGGATTTCAGTCAGTTAGTCCAGTATTTCAATCAGTTCAATTACCAATCATAATCAGTCTCAGTTTAGCAGTACTCAGCGGTTAATCAGTAATCAGCGACGAGGGTTGTTACACTTTGCCTAACCGTGGAGGGCTTGAATCTCCTTAAAGAGAGCAAATTTTCCACACCTCAGCCCTTTCAATAGTTATTATAATTTTAATATTTGTATTTTCTAGTGTTTTATTTGTAATTATCACCAACAATTTTAAGGAGATTCAAATAGTAAAGTTCATGGAGCCAGTATTAGAGAAGCCCAACGAGAATATCGGCGATCTCAACAAGCCCTTTCGGTTCAAGGGAGCCCATTTCAAGAGATGGAAAGGCAAGGTACTTTTCTACCTCAGTCTCCTCAAGGTGGCCTATATCCTGACCGAGAAAAATTCGAACAAAGTCCTCACTAATGAGATGATTGACAAGGAGTATGCCGCTCATCTTAAAAGAATTGAGAAATACAACACATATGAGTATAAATGTCTGTATTATCTTTTGAATTGTCTTTTGGATCAATTTTATGATTATTATGATACTACTTACACCACTGCCAAGAAAATTTGGAAAGCCTTGTAGAACAAATATGACACTAAAGAGGCAGGCACTAGAAAATATGTTGCAAGCCGTTTTTTCCGTTATCAGATGATAGATGGAAAATCAGTGGTGGAGTAAGTTCAAGATTTTCAGATGCTAGTGGTTGAAGTTAGATCTGAAGGCATCAAAATTTGAGACAATCTTGTTGTGGCAGGTATTATTGACAAACTACCATTATCTTGGAGGGAGTTCCAGAAGTCAATGCGTCACAAGTAAAAAGAGACGTCCTTGGAGACTCTAATCACACGGATTCGGGTAGAGGAGGAAGCACGAGGACAAGATACTCTTATGACACGAACATTCCACTGTAAAGGTAAATTTAACTTTTGGAAATACTTTCCCTAAAGGTTGATTTCATAAAAATAGTCACTTGAAGCCAGTTAAGAAAATCTGAAAAAATACTGGAAAGCCACAAAATAAAAATTACCCGAGGCAAAAGAAATGGAACCAAAAACCCCATTCAGATCTGACAAATGTGACATGTTTTGTGTGTAGCAAAAGTGGGCATATTACTCGAACTTGCAAATTTCGAAAACAATAGTCTCGACCACAGGCTAATGTTACCGAGGAACCATTTGTAGCTATGATTACAGATATTTTTATGGTTCAATCTGTGGAAGGGTGGTGGGCAGACTCTAGTGCCAATAGGCATGTCTGCTATGATAAAGATTGGTTCAAAGATTTTACTCCTTTTAATGAGGAGAGTACTGCTATGCTTGGTAACTCCAGTTTAACCAAGGTACTCGGGTGTAGGGATGTTGAGCTGAAATTTACCTCTAGATGGGTGCTTGTTTTAAAAGATGTGTTGTACACACCATCCATGAGGAAAAATTTGATGTTGAGTTACTTGCTCAACAAAGTTGGTTTCAAGCAAACTATTAAATCTGACCAATATGTAATCACTAAAAAAGGCATATTTGTGGAAAAAGAATATGTATTTGATGGAATGTTTAAATTAAACGTTAAGAATAAAAAAGCATATGTTTCTGTTTGCATGTTGCCTTTTGTGAATTTTTGGCATGCTCGTCTGTGTCATATTAATAGCCGATATGTGGGAGTCATGAGTAGTTTAGGATTAATTTCTAGACTAACAAATAAGTTTGAGAAATGTGAAGTTTACAGTCAAGCAAAAATAAATAAAAGGCCTCATAAAAATGTGGTAAAAAATACTGAATTGCTAGAATTAATTCACACTGATTTATGTAAATTTGAAGGGATTTTAACACGTGGTGGAAATAGATATTTTATCACATTTATTGATGATTTTTCAAAATACACTTATGTATACTTGTTGAAAAATAAAAGTGATACTTTTGAAAAATTTAAAGAATTCCTTCTTGAAGTTGAAAATCAATTCGGTAAAAAGATTAAAAGATATAGAAGTGATAGAGGCCAAGAGTATGAATCTTTTGGATTCAACTCGTTTGCTCAGTCTTTGGGAATAATCCATGAAACTACTCCACCATATTCACATGCATCTAATGGTGTAGTAAAAAGGAAAAATAGAACTTTAATTGATTTAACAACTACTATACTAGTTGAAGTAGGCGCTCCTTCAAATTTGTGGGAAGAAGCAATTTTAATTGCATATTATGTTATGAATAGAGTGCTACATAAAAAATCAAAAGTTACACCTTTTGAGTTGTGGAAAGCAAATTTGAGATATTTGAGGTTTTGGCGTTGTCTAGCTTTTGTTAGACTTGTAGACCCTAATAGCATGTTTGATTGGGTGGATTAGAGTATGGGATTGGGATTATTAATCCGTTGGTCAAATTATCCTATGTTTGTTTTGACATTTTGATTTAGGATTATTAATCCAATGAATAATTAATCCAACAAATTTATAGAATGATTAGTAATGGGGTAGGGGTGGGATTATTAATCCAATGGATATTAATCCAATTGGGTAATGAATACCATACTAATTTAATAGAATTATTAATACTTCAATATTAGTCTTGTGAATCAAACATGACCTAAAAGACCTAAATTAGGTGTGAAAGTTGCCACTTGTGCTTTTCCTGGATATGCAACTAATAGTACAACCTACAGATTTTTTGATATTGAAAACAAAATAATTTTTGAATCAGGTGATGCAATTTTTCTTGAAGAAAAATTTCCTTTTAAATCTAAAAATGGTGGGGGTCAAAATTATCAAGAAAATATTTTATCTGAAACCGGTTCCTCTATTCCTCTTTTACAAAACCAAGACACTGTAGTTTTTGAACTTAGAAGGAGTAAAAGAGCCAGATTAGAAAAAGATTTTGGCCCTGATTATCATGTTTTTAATGTGGAGGAAACTCCATGAAAATACTAAGTGATTCGTGATTAGATCATGATTTAAAATATTCCAATTCCCAAATATTTAAAACACTCAATCTAAATCATCAAGCACTTACGAAAGTGATTTAGATTGTTGTTTTATGAATAAATAATAAATCGGCACAAACGATTTTTACGTGAAAAAACCACAATTGAAGAACCTTCAATTGTAATAAAAAACACGGGCGAAACGCCACTAATCAATCCACTATTGAAGAAAGAAAGATTACAAAGATAATACACAAATTACCCAACTCAGTCAATTTGCCTTCGAATCTTCTGTAACTCTTTCACCAAGCCTTCGTCTCAGAACTGATCCACCTGAAGTTGAATCCACAACTTCACTTGTCGAATTAATGACTACGTACAGAATCAAACACCTTTTGAAACTCTACATTTGAATCTTCGGAATCCACCGAAGAATAGCACTCTTGTATGTATTCGATTAACCTCCTTGATGTATGTTTCTCAATTCATGAGTTTAATACTCAATCAATGTTATCAAGGAAGAACTCATAAAAAACTCTCCAGAAGAAAACCTTAGAAAACCTCAAAGTAGATTTGAAAGAGTAATCTTAGTTTTTGGAGAAAACCAACTACTTATAGAAATCCGGATTCTGAAGCTCGCTCGAGCGAAGCTTCTCTCGCTCGAGTGAGAACCCTAACTCACGTGATTTCCATAAGTGCCTTCGCTCGAGCCACGAAACCTTCGCTCGAGCGAGAAATGAACTCTTTCAGGTTTTATGCAGACGCAGTCCTTCGCTCGAGCGAGCAAGACAGAACAGCAAAGAAATTACAACTCAAATGACTTAAATTTTGTTCGTGGATTTGACAAGACTAAGAGACCTAACAATCCCCCCCTTTGTCAATTCCCGGACAAAACTTTCTAATACAATTTCCTAAACAAACAACAAGCTAAACAAACCAACTAAAAACCAGAAAAAGAAAAAGAAACAAAAGTACAAGCTAAACAAATTACAACTCAAAGAAAAAACAACTATGAAACCAATCTTGATGAGAAAAAATCTGCACAAAATAAACATCCAAAAAATTTGTTATGCAACATAATAAACCATCAAGACATCATATATCCCAAAAAAAAATTATTCCATTGCGATCTGCAAAAAAACATCATGAGTATGTATCCCAACATAATTACAAAATCCTGCTTGCATATGAGTATCATAATAAACCAGATATATACCCCCAAAAACATATACTCCCCTTTTTTGCCAGGAGTGACAAAAACACAGTCATATACACCTGTAACGAAAACTGTCCAAGAAAAGAAACCAAAAACGTCCAAGAAAAAACAACTATCCAACAAATAGGCAAAAACTAAGACTCGGGTTGAGGTGGCTGCTGCAGCTGAAGAGCGAGAGGATCTGTGCAAGCATGGTACTCTGCTCATCAAGTCTGCTGTCAAGGGCATCGAGGCGGCCATCCAAAAGATCAAGGCGACTAGTAACAATCTGCTCAAAGTGCTGTAGCTGACCACGAAAAGAGCGATGACGCAGCTCAGGAAGATCAGGGGCACCGGCAGTGGCTGCCTCAAAACTCCTCCTCCTCTCCAAGAGGATCAGCATCACCTGCACTAGAACTCCCAACCCCGGACACACTCCCCCTCACATAGGCCTGACTCTGGGAAACTGTGAGCTTTGTAATGGGTTTGATAGGATGTGCAAACTCATCGTCATCAGAAACAGGAATATCAAGAGAAGTGAGAAACTGAGTAAGCAAACACCCATAAGGAAGCCCCAAAGACTTTCTACCCTCAAAGACCCCAATCATTTTAGAAACAATCATCTCTGGAAGATCAATGGGAAGTCTATGATGAATACAATACAACACATATCCCTGGTCCTGGGTAATGTGCGAGGAATGGGTGGAGACATGCAAATTCGCACACACAATGATATTCATGAGACGGAACCGAGGAAGCAACTCATTCTGCTGAATGAGTGCCCCAGCAATCCAAGTCCGGTCAAGACCACATAACTCAGAAGTAACACGATCAAAATCAATCTCGGTACGAGTAAGAAGTGGAAACCTAAAATCTGGGACTTCGGGAAGACCAAGAAAAACCCTAAAAACCTCCCCAGTCATGACAAGAGATTGGTGCCTAACCCAAGTAGTAAAAGTGGCGGGATTTTCCTTGCGAATGGAATGCATATTGCAATAAAATTACCGGATAAGACTAAGATTTTGTGGACCCGAAAAATGCAACACGTGATCACCACTCAAGGAATCAAATAAAGACCAAATGGGAAGAACCTCAAAGGTACTTGGAAGGACATTTCACTCTAAATGGACTTTACGAGATGCAAACAACTCCCTAAACAACTTGGCCCTTTTCTTTTGACTTGAACTTTTCAATGTTGAAAGGGAGACGGGAAACAATGGTTTTACGACGCTTGGATGACTCGGCCATGACTAAAGCAACCCAAACCCAAAATAAGAGTCCCCCAAAACAAATAGAAGAGTCAACAATCTCATTAGTTCAACATGGTTAGAAAAATAAGCATAAACCTGTAGCAAAAACTAAATGTTTAGAACAATAGACTAATGAGGAAATCACAGACACAGACCAAGCACCAAGAGAAAAAGTAGAAACCTATAGCAATATATACTAAGACCACAATTTAAACACTAAAATGTTAAAACAAGAAGTAAACAAAAAAAATGAAACACATTAAACCCCCAACAAAGAGTTAGAAGAATAAAACCCCCAAATCCAAACAACAGAGTAGAGCCACAGTAGGAGTAAACCAGCAAGCATATCTTCAATAAGCAATGTAGGAAAGCCAAATGAATGAAAACATCAATGTATTGAACCAATGTATGAATAGCATGTACAGGATGTGAAGAGAGTTAATCAACACTTTAAGGAAAATAGAGCACATGTGCACCGGACAATGTAGATTAAAAAAAAAAAGAAATCCCCAAATTAAACCCTAGCAAAAAAACTACAAAAACCAAACCCTAGATGCAAGATAAAGATACAAAATCAGTATTAAGTAACCAAAAGCAACAAGAATGAACCCTAGATGATCATAGAGCAAAGGCACAATCCCATTGCAATTGGTGAAATAAAAACAAAGAGAAAAAGAAAAAAAAACTTACCAGATACTGAAAAGGCAGATGAAGGAAAGGAAAATACTCCGAAATCAAGAGATACCCAGCAGAAGATCGCAACAATTACAACCACAAAAACCCTAGGGGAGAGAGAGAGAGAGTGAAAACACGAAAAGAGGGAAAAAATATGAACTAAAAAGACACCCCTGTAGAATTTGAACCGCGATAGGTCGTTCGAGCGAATACTTTCTTGCTTGAGTGAGGTCAATAATGCACAAGGGTTCGATCGAGCCAAGAACTTGTCGCTCGAGCCAAAAACACACGCTCTCAGGTCTAAAGTAGTAGCAGAAGGACGCTTGAGCGAGGAACCCGTTGCTCGAGCCAAGAAGAAAAAAACAACAATACCCAAAAAAAATAAACCCTTTTTTTTTTTTTTAAACAAAAGAAACCATGAGACTCAATAACAAGAAGTGAGACCTGGAACACAAGTAGATGATCACATTTGGCCAAAATTGACACTAAGATGAAATAATCCACACATCATGAATCCTGTAAACTTGCAATTTTTAAAAAAAATGACACTGGAAATCATGAGCAAGGCAGACAAAATATAATCAGTGATCATAAGCTACATGAGAATGTATAACTCAATTCAACATGAAATCTCACAAAATAAAGTGTGTGTGTGTGTGTGCAATCCATGAGAGTTCACTGAGCTAGAGTTAATCCTCGTAGTGATCGGATGGCTGGACCTCCACCAAGAGTAACTTAACAACACAGAGAAAAGTCAAACCACTAAGAATCACGAGGTATTTGTTGAGTAAATGCGGAGGCTCCCTCTCAATCAATTAGTCCCTTTTTTTTTTTTTTTTTTCTTTCAGACTTTTTCTTTCTTGTGGGCACTCACTGGTGGCATTCACGCTCAAGAGTATGGAAATCAAACCGGAGAAGAATGAAATCAATAATGATGGCCTGGTTGGTGCCTCTAAGGTAGACTTTTCCTAATGCCCAGACTTCAAGGAACTGAGGGAGAAACTGTGGAAGTGAAAACAGATGGTAGATGGTTAAGAGACTCAACATCACCCATGATATACTAGTATCGGTCAATTCCACTGTAGAAGTACAAGAAACACTGTTAGTGGTTCATAGAGAACTTTGATCACTTGTGCGGAAACTCCTGCAACAATTTATCTCAAGGATGTGTACAGAATGAGATCATGAGGTTAATAAACATGGGCATTCAAATGAGCTATGAACAAAGAACAATGAAATCTTGTAAGCAGCATGAGTAGTGTACATAAAAATGTGGATGCAAGAAAAACAGATATCAATGACAATGAGATTATAGCATCCAAGCACACATACAGCCACACACTCACACCTACTCAAGGAACAAGTAACACTTTAGTGATCGAGCATGACACCCAAGGTCTTTCTAAGGAACTCAAATCGAAGAAGATCAAGGGGTTTTGTAAAAATATTAGCTCATTGATGCTCAGTGGGAACATGCTCAAGAACAACAAGGCCCTCTTCCACTAACTCTCGAATAAAATGATGACGAATGTTAATGTGTTTGGTGCGAGAGTGTTGGACAGGATTTTTTGAAATGTTTATGGCACTTGTGTTATCACAAAAAAGTGTGAGAGTGTTTTGTTCTATCCCATAATCATGAAGCATTTGCTTTATCCATAGGATTTGTGCACAACAACTTCCTGCAGCAATGTACTCAACCTCAGCAGTCGAAAGAGAGATGGCATTTTGCTTTTTACTATGCTAGGAAACCAAATTATTCCCAAGGTAAAAACAGCCCCCATATGTACTCTCCCTATCATCCGCACACCCTGCCCTGTCGGCATTAGAAAAACTAGTAATTTCAACTGTAGTATCAATAGAAAACCAAACCCCATACCCCAATGTCCCATTCACATATTTGATGATGCGTTTGACCACAAGAAGATGAGACTCTTTAGGACTGGCTTGGTAACGGGCACAAACACCTACACTGAAGGCAATATCAGGACGGCTGGCTATGAGATAAAGAAGACTCCCTATCATACTCCTATAAAGGGTAGGATCAACATCAATACCAGAGGAATCTTTGGAAAAGTGAAGACTGGTGCTCATGGGAGTACGAGCATGTTTGGCAGACTCAAGACCAAACTTAGACACAAGACTTTTGTCATACTTAGTCTGAGAAACAAACATTCCAGAAGGAGACTATTTAATATGAAGACCCAAGAAATAAGACAACTCTCACATCATACTCATCTCAAACTCATGTGTCATGCAATCCGAAAAATATTTCACAAGATGATCAATAGTGGATCCAAACACAATATCATCAACATAAATCTGAGCAACAAGAATATGAGACTTAGTATGTTTCACAAATAGAGTCTTATCCACACTACCCCTTTGAAAGTCATTATCAAGAAGAAAGGTAGTAAGTCTATCATACCAAGCTCGAGGGGCTTGTTTCAACCCATACAAAGCCTTGTCTAACTTGTAGACATGATTTGGACATTTACGGTTCTCAAACCCTTTTGGTTGCTCAACATATTCCTTTTCTTTCAAGTACCCATTCAGAAAGACACTTTTCACATCCATTTGAAACAATTTGAAACCAAGATAACAAGCAACACCAAGTAAAATACGAATAGATTCGAGATGTGCAATTAGGGCAAACGTCTCATCATAGTCAACACCTTCTACTTGAGTGTAACCTTGAGCAACCAACCTGGCTTTATTCCTAACCACAGTACCATTCTCATCAGATTTATTTTTAAAGTTCCACTTGGTACCTATCACATTCATGTTTCTAGGTCTGGAAACTAGAGTTCAAACATTGTTACGTTCAAATTGACCTAATTCTTCATGCATAGTATTGACCCAACTATCATCTAGCAAGGCCTCTTTGAAATTCTTAGGTTCAATTAATGAAACATAACACATATGTGATACCTTATCTCGAATCTGTCTTCGGGTTTTCATTCGATCCGATACACTTCCAATCACCTGTTGAGCTGGATGATTCAGTTTCACCCTTGCTGATGGTTTGAACTCAAGACTTACGGTGACAAAAGCATCAGGAGTGATGTTTCTTTGTGCACACTTTGGGCTTTGACTTACCTGTGAGGATGGTGCTGTCTCAACTTCTTGTGCTTGGACCTCAGCTTCTTTTTGACTTTGTGGTTCAGTATCCAAGATTGGAGACTCACCATTGTCATCCTCATTTGTTGCTGGAGTAGGGAAACCTGTATCATCTATAACCACATTGATAGATTCCATTAAAGAAGAAGTTCGCAGGTTATAGACTCGAAAAGCCCTACTAGTGGTTGAATACCCTAGAAAAATACCTTCATCACTTCGGGAGTCAAATTTGTCCAAAGGCTCTCTATCTTTGAAAATGTAACACTTACTTCTAAAAGTTTTGAAGTATTTTACATTAGGTTTCAATCCTTTCCACAATTCATATGGCGTTTGTAAAGTGTCGGGCCTTAAATACACGTGATTTATGACATAAACAGCAGTATTTAGGCTTCAGCCCAAAACTTTAGAGGAAGTTTCTTACTAAGGAGCATGACCCTAGCCATTTCTTGAACAACCCTGTTCTTCCTCTCAACAACTCCATTTTGTTGTGGAGTAATAGGTGCAGAAAATTCATGCTTAATTCCATGCATATCACAAAAATCCGAAAACGAACTATTTTCAAACTCACGACCATGATTAGTTCGGATTCTTATGATACGCCCAATGGATACACCTTGTTCATTTTAGATTTTAAGGACTAAGGCCTGGAAAGCATCAAACGTATCAGATTTTTTCCTTAAAAAATTTATCCATGAAAATCGAGTAAAATCATCAACAGTTAAAAAAATGTATCTTTTACCTCCGATGCTTTCAGTGCGAGTGGGTCCCATTAAGTCCAGGTGAACCAATTCAAGAGGACGCTTGGTTGTAAAGCTGTTCACTTTTTTATGAGGGGCACGGGTTTGCTTTCCAAGTTGACATGGTCTACACACATGGTTCAGATTCTTACCCAATTTAGGTACTCCTCTCACAAGCTCTTTGTTGGCTATCTTAGTTAGGTCTTTGAAATTCATGTGACCTAATCTTTGATGCCACAAATCAATGTTACTTATGATGGCAGAGTGACAAGTGAGATCATTAGTAGTAACAATCCCATAGCAGTTATCAGATGTGCGAACCCCATGTAAGATAGTATTTCCCTTTTTATCCAAAATTTCACATTTATTTTTAGAAAACAATACTTCATGATGGAAATCACACATTTGACTAATGCTCAAAAGATTTGCTTTAAGACCATCAACAAGTAGAGCATTATCTAGCTTGGGAAGACCAGCAACACTTATAGAGCCCTTACCAATGGCTCTAGAAGTGCCGCCATCTCCAAAGGTAACAATTCCTCCTTCATATTTTTCAAGGGAGGTGAAGTCGGATTTGTTACCGGACATATGACAAGAGCAGACACTATCAAGATACCACATGTGTGAGTCACGTGCTTTTAGAGCAGTGTGAACAACTAAACAAGTCAAATCATCTTTTCTCACCCAAATCTTTTTAGTCTTGGTAAATGTCTTGGCGCTGTGAATACCCTCATGAATCTTGGTATTCCGCCTAGGCATGTAAGGTTGTCTCCTAACCCAAAAAGTATTCAAATTTCTACCCTTTTGAGACACCTTACCAAACAATTCAAAGCAATAAGGACGAATGTGGCCATACCTACCACAGTGATGACAAACAAAAACAGGTTTTACCTCCCTTTTGTTGATCTTACCCACTTTCGATAGATAAAGAGAGGAATCATCTTGGTCTACCTTCAACTTTCCCTTTGCTTGAGTCTTCAGGTTATGTGAGGTAGAGGCTTGTCCCTTGTGAGCTGTCGCACCATAGCCTAGCCCACTTTTGTCACAACCCATTTATTGAGACTCGAGGATGTCTTCTAGAGATTTGGAACCTTTGTTCCACATGGCAATTGTTGCTTTAGCAATACGGAGTTCTTCATCTTTCTGACAGACCATCTCTTCCAATGCAGCTTGTGACATTTCAAAGCCTTCAAGCTTTTCTTCATATGTGGAATACACTTTCAGAAGTTCATTCCTTTCAGTTTCACATGATAGAAGTTTTCCACATAAGTCTTTCCTGTCACTTGAGATCTTAATGACATTCTGTTTTGCTGCTACAAGTTCTCATTTTAGCCTGACATTCTCACTCTTACATGTTTTGAGCTTGAGAGAGAGTTTATCGTTGATCTTGGACAAATTCAGAGATTCCTCGTATAGCTTTTCATAAGCTTGTTGTAGTTCATCGCCATTGATCTTATCATTGTCTTCAGATGTTTCATCATCCTCTTTTTGCTCTTCATTCTCCTTGACCTCATCCAATCTAGCCACAAAGACAGGGAAGTTGCTGGATGGTGGGGAAGGTGAATCTCCTCTTTCATGGAATTGGCTCAGAATTTCCCATGCATCTTTAGCCTTTGTACAGTGAACAACTCGTTGCTGTTCTTCATCAGAAATTGCTCCACGAATAGTAATCAGGGCTCTCTAATTGCCCGGATTGTCTGCACTTTTTGTATCTTCTTCAATGGCTTGCCAACCTTCTGGGTCAAAGGCTCTCAGAAAAGCTCTCATTCTGATCTTCCAATACAGGTAGTTACTCCCATCAAAGGTGGAAGCATGATGCAGGTTCTGGGCATGAGCTAATTCCAATGGCTTTGGAAGAGGTTGAGCAAAAGAGGACCAAAATGCCATGAAAGAACTATCCCCGTCTTCATCGGATTCAGGTTCTTCGGGTTCTTGCTCCGACCCGCTTTCATCATCCCAAGTCACAGTGTAGACTTTCTTTCGGTTCTTTTTCGAATGGCATTCAAGGGCAATATGACCAAACCCTTGACATTCATAGCACTTGACCCCTTGCCTCTTTACAATCTTCTTTTCAGTTTTTGGAGCAAGTTTTGGTGGAAAAGTTTTGAGTTTTTCATTACTCTTGTCTTTTGAAATAGGGTCTCTGAAATTAGGCTTCTTTTTCTTCAAATTTTTTTTGAATTGTTTAGTAAACATAGCCATCATCTCAGACTCTAAATCAAATTTAGTCTCCGGAGTTTTTGCAGTCTCATGAGCACTAGTGAAAACCACACCATCTTTTTGTTTTTTCTTTGAAATCTGGTGGGCTTCATAAGTCTGCAAGTTTTCAACCAACTGATCAAGCTTGAGGGTATCAACATTCTGAGCCTCCTTAATGGCTGTCACTTTTGATTGGAACCTCTCGGGTAAAGACCTCAAAATTTTTCCAACAACTTTAGCTTCAGGGATTTTTTCACCGAGTGTGAAATAGGAATTCACGATATCACTAAGTTTTGCATAGAAATCATCAAACGTCTCATCTTCGCGTATAAAAAAGGTTTCAAAGGCGGAGGTGAGACGTTGAAGTTTAGATCTTTTGACAGAAGTAGTACCTTTGTGAATCGTTTCAAGAATGTCCCAAGCCTCTTTTACTACCTCACACGTGCAGATACGACGAAACTCTTCAGGTGTGACGGACCAAAATAGGGAATTGAGAGCCTTACTGTTCCAACTCGAGTCTTGGTAATCAGTTGTGTCCCATTTATCAAGGGGTTTAGGAATATCAACACCATCAATGGTGACAATAGGTTCACTCCACCCATAGATTACACAGTGCCAAACTTTCTCATCGATGGATTTTAAAAACGCTCTCATACGAGCTTTCCAATAAGAATAGTTTGTACCATCAAGTAAAGGAGGTCTATGGGTCGAGTTACCTTCACGAATAGAATCCATATCACTAGTCACACAAAATCACACTCCTATAGTTTTGATAAAAACAAAGAGTGACCGGCTCTGACACCAATTGAAAATCTTAATTGATTTGTGATTAGATCAGGATTTAAAATATTCCAATTCCCAAATATTTAAAACACTTAATCTAAATCATCAAGCACTTACGAAAGTGATTTAGATTGTTGTTTTATGAATAAACAATAAATCGACACAAACTATTTTTACGTGGAAAAACCATAATTGAAGAACCTTCAATTGTAATAAAAAACCACGGGCGAAACACCACTAATCAATCCACTACTGAAGAAATAAAGATTACAAAGATAATACACAAATTACCCAACTCAGTCAATTTGCCTTTGAATCTTCTGTAACTCTTTCACCAAGCCTTCATCCAGGAACTGATCCACCTAAAGTTGAATCCACAACTTCACTTGTCGAATTAACGACTACGTACAGAATCAAACGCCTTTTGAAACTCTATGTTTGAATCTTCAGAATCCACCAAAGAATAGCACTCTTGTATGTATTCGATCAACCTCCTTGATGTATGCTTCTCAATTCATGAGTTTAATACTCAATCAATGTTATTAAGGAAGAACTCACAAAAAACTCTCCAGAAGAAAACCTTAGAAAACCTCAAAGTAGATCTGAAAGAGTAATCCTAGTTTTTGGAGAAAACGAACTACTTATAGAAATCCGGATTCTGAAGCTCGCTCGAGCGAAACTTCTCTCGCTCGAGCGAGAACCTTAACTCGCATGATTTCCATAAGTGCCTTCGCTCGAGCCACGAAACCTTCGCTGGAGCGAGAAATGAACTTTTTCAAGTTTTATGCAGACGCAGTACTTCACTCGAGCCAGAACTTCTTCGCTCGAGCGAGCAAGACAGAACAACAAAGAAATTACAACTCAAATGACTTAAATTTTGTTCGTGGATTTGACAAGACTAAGGGACCTAACACTCCATTAACTTTACAAGAAGCTTTGGCATCTCCTGACTCTATTTTTTGGAACGAGGCTGTAAATGATGAGATGGAATCACTATTATCCAATAAAACTTGGGTATTAGTAGATTTGCTACCAGGTTGTAAAACTATTGGCTGTAAATGGGTTTTGAGGAAAAAACTTAAACCGGATGGAACTATTGATAAATATAAAGTAAGGCTTGCTGTAAAAGGTTTTAAACAACAAGTATATTTTAACTTTTTTGATACATTTTCTCCGGTTATTAAAGTCACATCCATTAGATTATTAATTATAGTGGTTGCAATTCATGATCTCAAAATCCATCAAATGGATGTTAAAACAGCCTTTTTAAATAGAGACCTGGGTAAAGAAATCTATATGGATCAACTTGAGGGTTTCGTGGAACCTAGTCAAGAAAGCAAAGTGTGCAAGCTTGTTAAATCCCTATATGGCTTAAAACTAGCCCTAAATAGTGGCATGAGAAATTTGATTCCTGCATGATTGAGAATGGCTACAAAACTAATGAATGTGATAAATGCATCTACTATAAATCTGAAGAAAATTCACATATCATTATTAGTCTCTATGTGGATGATTTATTTATATTTGACTCTAATTTGCATATTATCGTGGAAACTAAAAATATGCTTAGTAGCCATTTTGATATAAAAGATCTTGGTGAGGCTAATTATATTTTGGAAATGAAAATTATCAAAACTTGTGATGGTATATTTCTTGATCAGTTGCATTATGTTGAGAAAATATAATTTTTATAAGTGCAAGCATGTTCTTACTCCTTTTGATCCTCATGTGCGTTTATTTCCTGTTGAAAATGACGAGGATGTAATTAATTAAAAGGAATATGCTAGTATGATTGGTAGCTTGCGTTATGCGACTGACTATACTACATCTGACATTGCCTATGCAGTTGGAGTACTTAGCAGGTTTACTAGCAAGCCTGACAGTGATCACTGGTTAGCCATTGAGCGGATTATAAAATATTTATTTGGTACCATAAAATATGGCTTGTTTTATAATACGTATCCTGCAGTACTTGAAGGTTACAGTAATACCGATTGGAATACCTTGTCAAGTGATTCATTATCAACCACTGGTTACTTATTTACATTGGAAGGTAGTGCTATAAGTTGAAAATCGAAAAAACAAACCATTACTGCTAATTCAACCATGGAGGCTGAGCTTATTGCTTTAGCTACAGTTAGTGAAGAAGCAAATTAGTTGAGAGATTTGTTAAATGAAATCTCTTGTTCGGAAAAATCGATTCCACCTATATTGATTCATTGTGATAGCACCGCAATAATTGGTCGAGTTAATAACCGTTATTATAACAGTAAATCCAGACCTATCAGAAGAAAACACAATACTGTGCGATCTTATATGAATAATGGTATCATAAATGTGGATTATATTAAATCTAGTGATAATCTTGCAAATCCATTAATTAAGGCCTTAGCAAGAGATAGAGTCTGGAATACATCGAGGGGGATGGGGTTGAAGTCCATTGAATATAGTAGGAGCCATGTATAAGGATACTCAACCTAGGGACCAGAGATCCTGTAACTGGGTTCAATGAGAAAAATAATCATATGATGGCCGTGAGACATGCACTAAATTAATCTTTACTCATCCCTATAATGTAAGTGCATTTATCTTGTAACGTTATAGAGGTTAAGCTATTAAAATAAATAAATAAATAAAATGACTCTTAATGAATTTCTGTAGCCCTTATTGAGTGGGGTGTCATAGTTACAGGAGCACCATTGACAGAATTCACCTATGTGAGTGTGGTAGTGAAGCCGCTACCTATGAGATTTGGGCTAATTCTCGAACACACTCATAAATCCTGGGATAGCACAAGGTCGTAATGTGCTGGCTCTTAAAGTTTATGTGAACACCTGGAATATTATGTGTGTGCAATAATTATTTATTTCCCTTAAGCAGTCATAGTTCAATGCTGAGCATACTATTAGCTCTGGAGTAGATATTATTGTTTTATTAATGGAGGTTCAATGCAGAGCACACCTACCATGATGCATAATATCATTCTTTACCTAATAATCTCAGATTTTGCTACCTATAATATTAAAATAAGTGGGGGAATGTTAGAAGATATTTTAATATTATAATGTGTTATAGGTTTGATTTTTTTTTTTTTCTTTCCCTCCATGTTTTCTTTTCTTTCTCTCCAAGTCTTTGCCTAAGTCAAGTCTTTTTCTTTGCCTCCAAATCTCCTCTAAGGAACTTTCTCACCAAGTTTCCTCTCCTATACTTATCCTCCAAGCAATTTCCAAGGATCCTCCAAAAAACTTGTCAACCAAGCTTTCATCTCCTATAAATTAAGCTAACCTCTTATCTTGGAAGATAGAAGAAATTTTTGTTGTTTTATTATGTTTGTGTGAGATTATCAAGCAAAGAAATAAAGGGTGTATATGATGAGTTTTTGGTTCAACCAATTGTGCAGTATTGGTAAACTATACGACTTAGTCGGGCTGTTGTATGGGGTTGGGGGACAAGTCCAGGTTTTTTCTGCTGCATCGGTGTGAGGCTTTGTCTAACCGCAGAGGGCTTAAATCTCCTTAAAGAGAGCGAATTTCTCGCGCCTCAGCCCTTTCAATAGTTATTATAATTTTTATTATTTGTATTTTCTAGTGTTTTATTTGTAATTATCACCAACAAATATCAACCCAATTCATCCTATCATTATATGTGTTTGGTTGAAATTTAATTTTTAAATTTTAATTTAATAGAAAAACTAATTTAAAAAAATAAACACAAAAAAAAATATTTTAAAATTATTTACCTCAAAAAGAGAGACAGAGAGAGAGAAATCATATGAAAATATTAATATTTAATCATATGAAATATATTTTTAACATTATTCTTTCAATTTTTTATATTTTTAATCTCACAAATAAGAAATCTATGACTTTAGTAGAGTTCTTTTGAGGAGTGTGTGTTGCTTCGGTTTGCGGGGAGGAGGTGACGGAGAGAAATAATTTTTTATTTCTAAATGAGAAGATGGTAACACATAAAGGATAAAATGTAATTTACTTTTTCTTAAAAGAGTAATAATGTTATATTCAGTAGTAATGAAATCGGATAAACCCTTCCTGCATATGTATCATTTTTATTTTTTATTTTTTGAGTTAATTATACTTATCATCTTTACACTTTCATCTTTCATCGTACTCTTATTTTTAGTCTATTTATTTTTAATTGTTATTAATAGTCAACTTTTTATATTTTAAATCAAGTTACAATGTCATCATTCTATCTATCTATTGTCAATGAAGTTGACGAAAATTAAAATTTTAATGAAAGTGTAAGGATTAAAGTAATTTTGATAAAAATGTAGAAATGTTAATGAGAAAAAAAAATAAAATGCCACTTTTAACAAATATGCCAGGTTCCATCAATCATATTAACTGTAAATGAACAAAAGTGTAATATTGTAACTTGACTTAAAGTGTAAGATATTAACTGACATAATTAAAAGTGAAAAGGCGAAAATGACATTACAATAAGTGTAATTAACCCATTTCCTTTCCTTTAAATAGAGGTTGTTAAGCAGGCAAACAATCACAGCAGCAGCATCAGCAGCAGCTTTGTTAGAAACTCATTGCAATGGCTCTTGCTCCTCTTAAACTTGTAGTTCCAACCTCTTCTCTTTACACTTCAACTAGGTTACCATCTCAAAGCTATGCATCATCACAATCTGCTGCTTCCATTGATCATGGCCGAGCTTTGCGCACCGTTGGATGCATCAGTTTGAGCCAAACTTGTGATCAGACGATTGTTAGGCGAACCGCCGCCAACTATAAACCTCCCATTTGGGACTATGACTCTCTGCAGTCACTAAATAGTAAATAAGTGGTATATATATATGATTTTTATTAATTTTATTTACTTTCTAAATTGTGTTTCATTAGAAGCAATGTTTTGCTTGCTAACATTAATTAATGCTTTTTTGTTAGGGAGATATATATGTAAAGGGTGCTGAAAAGTTGAAGGAAGAAGTGAAGAGAATGCTTGCAGAAGTGGTGGATCCATTGGGTGGACTTGAGATGATTTTTTTTTTTTGATCGGCAAAGAAAAATTTCATTTAACAGCAAGAAATTAAAGGTACAGGAAGATGACATGCATCGAGAGAGATTCGGAAAGTATAAAAAATACCCCTACTACTGCTACTCGCATTCATACAACCAACCCCTTAGCCTCACAATTTTTTTTTTTTTAAAAAAAAAAAAAAAAAAAAAAAAAAAAGTTAAAAAGGACTTAACTATAGAACAAAATACATGAAACCCCACAAATATCAACCCACCAAATCTACCCACCAAATCAACTAAAATCTATTCAACAACCCAAGCCTCTGCTGCTACAACTTCCGAAGCCCTCACCACCCACGCCTAAGTCGCCCACGCCACTCCTAATCTACTGCAAAACCCAACTCCCAAAGCCCACACCAACCACGCCAGAGCTGCTGCAACACCACAGAGCCCACACCAACCACACCTATGCTACTGACCACACCACACCTATGCTGCTACAACGCCCAAAAACCACCCCTATTCTGCTAGTCCGGCCGAGGAGACTCCACAGCCAACACCGGAGACACCCACTGCGGTCACCAACCACGCCATTGCAGCTCCAACCAAATCTGCCGAAGACACCCACTGCAGTCATCACCCACTTACATTCCAGATCATCTCCACGCCACAGCTGCTGAAAAACCCCCACCAATGCTGCAGCTCCTGAATCCACATCCATGCTGCTAATCCAACGCCTATGTAGCTCCCGAACCCACCCCGATTCGTCTTCTTTCTCACACCCACTGCAGAGCCAAACACCGACCAAAACCTGACCAACCACCCACTGCAGATCCAAACAACCAGCAGATCTTCTTCCTACTCCAGTTCTTCTTCTTTCACCCCTCAAACTCTCACACGTAGAGGAGCGCTCGAATGAACAACCAAAGTTTACCCCTCAAGCTCCTACTCGCCAAAGAGCGCTCGAGTGAAGAATCAACTAGAACGGCCCCAAATCCTTACACAAAAACAACTACCGCAGCACACAAAATACAACACACCTAGGTGGGAAGATAATGGGAGAATCAAGTTTATTGAAGGAAAAGCAGCAGACAAACACGGAAAAAAGTAGCCCAGCCGACCGCCATAGCCAAAGGCGGCGGCCGGCCGGCCCAAAGAGAGGCCGGGGAGGAGGTTTTTAGAGAGAAGTTTTTAGAGTGAAGAAAAGTTTTCAGACTTCTCCCTGTTGGGTGGACTTGAGATGATTGATGACTTGCAAAGGCTTGGAGTGTTTTACCACTTTGAGGATGAAATAAAGAGAGTGTTGGACAATATTAGAAATGATGATAAGTGGAACAATGAGGATTTACATTCTACAGCTCTTCAATTTAGGCTTTTGAGACAACATGGTTATAATATATCCCAAGGTACTTCGATGATTTCCTCAACTTTATTTTTGATTAGGGTAAATTATAAACACACTTTTTAAAATTTATTTAAAATATGAATTGTCCTTTATAGTTTTAGAAATTATATCTTGTCTTCTAATGTTTATAATTTCATATCAAATAGTCATTTTTATTAATAAATTATTAAGTTAATTAATAATTTTTAATGATGCTGAAAATTTCTTTCAATTAATAATTCAAATAATTTTATTATTTTATAGGAGAATAGTTATTAATTTTATTTTTTTCAATTAATTCTGTTAAATAAAATTTTTTGATAATGAGATATTTATAATTTTTTAAACTATAAAAAACAATTCGTATTTTAAGCAAATCTCAAAAAGTAAATGTATAATTTACCTTTTTATTATTTATTATTATTATTTGATTTTTGTGTTATGATGGTTTTACGTATAGACCAATACTTGTTGATTTTTTTTCACATACGTATTGGCCTATTCGTGATAAATCACTTTATATTTAATGCACATATTATAATATATAAGAGTTTTAGAGATTAATTTTTTTTTATTAAAAGTAAAAAATTTGTTGCAAAAGATATTTAGGAACCAATTTCTATTGTCATGAGAATAATCATTAAAAGGTCGTCCCAAAAAGTCAAAAAATAAGGTTTTAGCGACAAAATTTTAAAAATATCACTAATGAATATACTTTTATGGACAAAATAATTTGGTCTAAAAAAGTTTTTTTTTTTTAGACAAAAAATTAGTCCCAAAAAGATAATAATTCATCACTAATGTTCAATTTTCAATACTAAAAATATAATAATAACACTTGTCGTAACAAAAATATTTGATACCTAAAAAATAATTTTATTACGAAATTTTGATTGCTAAAACCTTAATTTTCTATAGTCACATTAACTCACAACCGATATGCCCTGTTTGGCAGTGTTGGGTGGTGGGTTTTTCCAATAGGCGGTAATAAATTGTTGTGAAATAAACCACATGCACAAATAATAACAAGAAGAATCAATCATGAATAAGAAAATATAATATAAATTTGTGCAGTTCGATAAAATTGCTAATGTTTATAGCTCATACTAGTTTCATTATGCTAAAAGAAAAGTATATGCCGTTGCTGTGAGTACAATAATATATATATGTTTAGTCTTTTTTTTTTTTTTTTTACTTTGTCTCTTTATATTTTAAATTTTTCTCAGTTTACTCTTACAGTTAATTTCTGTTCAAAACTAGACAGAAAATGACACGTCAATTGCCACATAATATAAAAAATATATTATTATATATCAGGGTTTGGGTTTGGGTTTGGGTTTGGATTAGATGAGTGGATTATATATTGTTACCCAAAAGACAATCTAAGAGATGGAGTAAATTGAGTTTCTAAATAAATTGTTAAATTAAAAGTATTAACCCAATATATAAATAAATGAATTTGTGCAACAACATACAAAAGTAAAATGAGCAAAGAAATAAAAAAGCAAAAAAATAATTTCTAGTGATTCGGTTCAAATAAAGCATACATCCACTTCTCAAGATTTTCTTTTAGATTTCTCCACTATTAATCAAATAGCATTACACCAACTAATTTTAAATCCGGCATTAGTCACATCTAACTAAGTGATCACCCCTGACTACTCCCACGACTAGTTTAGAATCATACACATAATCACACTTAACCTAAGTGATTTTATTATAAAAAATCACTTATAAAAATATCTCTCTTTACAAGAATAGAGGAAGGACTAGAAAATCCTTTTACAATTACGTTTCAACACTCAACAAATTTCTTTTGAAAAATATTGCACAATGAAACACAATAATATTTTTTAGCACAAATAAATATCACAAATTTTTTTCTCTGCAATTCTTTTTCTTATCAAAAGATATAGCCGTTGAACCTCTTGATGGGAGGGGGAAGGAATAGTAAGATGAAAATGAATTTGAAATGATGTACAACCCACCAGGTGGAACCCCTCCTTCCATTCTTGAAAAAGAAGAGGAAAGGAATAGTAAGATGGAACGTTGGTGCTAGAGACCACTAATTTAGTGGCTCTAAACTTGCTACTAATGAGGTGGCAAAGTAAAAAAAAAGTTAGACACAATACAAACTGTGGTAGTGGGTGGGATCCACTGTCACATCACTAGTGGTATCTCTAATTAGAACTCCCACTCATTTTCCAAGATGGAAATGCCCTCCTTCCATTCTTAAAAATAGAAATGATACATCTCTCTAATTTAGGAGCTCTAAAAAAATATTAATGATGTAAAAAATCAAAAAAATAAAATAAAAAACTAAGGTCAAAATATCACATTACATGAGACCTACACACCAATTAAAACTATTAGAACTCTTAATTTAAAGATCTCAACATTTTTTCTCTTGAAAAAGAAAAGAAAAGGAATAGTAAGATAGAAATACCCCTCCTTCCATTCTTGAAAACAGAAATGATACATCTTTCTAATTTGAAAGTTCTAACAAAGTATTAATAATGTGAAAATTAAAAAAAAAAAAAACAAAACAAAACAAAAAACTAAGGTCAAAATATTACATTACATGAGACCCACATATCAATTAGAATTATTAGAGCTCTTACTTTAAAATTCCTATTTTTTTTTTCTTGAAAAAAAAAAGAAAAAGAAAAAAGGAAAGGAATAGTAAGATGGAAATGAATTTGAAATGATGTACAGCCCACACGTGGAACCCCGCTTCCATTCTTGGAAAAGAAGAGGAAAGGAATAGTAAGATGGAAATACCCCACTTCCATTCTTGAAAATAGAAATGATACATATTTTTAATTTAGAAATATTAAAAAAGTATTAATAATGTAAAAAATTAATAAAAAAAGAAAAGAAAAAAATAAGCTCAAAATTTTATATTACATGAAACTCAAACACTAATTAGTACTATTCAAACTCTTAATTTAAAACTCTCTGTGGGGATATATTTTTGAGTACCAACACATGGCAAGGTGACGCCGACGTGTCAGCCGAGGTTCCAGGTGTCCTGGTCGTAACGCCGAGATGATCTCGGCTAGGCCGAGGTTGTCTGCGAGAATATCGGAATCCGAGATAAGCGGATAAGGGACAAGAGTCCAAGAATGAAGAAAGACTTCAAGATGGATAAGGATAGTATTCTTAGGGGATCTATCCTTATCTCTTGGGGAGTCCAAAGTAAGCACTGAATAGGAGTCCATTGAAGCTAGGCTTCTGTTGGGACTAGGATTGAATTAACTATAAAAGAGAGGCACCCCCGTGGGTCTAAGGTATGCAATTTATATTCTGAACAATAAGTTTAGCACTATTGATTATCTTTGAGAGATATACTGACTTAATCATCGGAGTGCCCTCGGGTGGACGAACCATCGCTGGAATCTTCTCTTTTTGTTACAGGTTAGCCAGGTGTCATCTATTTTGCCAGTTCTCTCCAGCTGATTACTGAGTTGGCAGTGTGGTCGGAAAATCACCCATATAATTTGGCGCCGTTTGTGGGAAAGAAAGTAGAATAGATGGCCAGTAATGGACAGAAAGAAAAGATTAGGGATGACACTCCCGCTGGGAGTGGGAGACCTATTGACCTTGATGTCGAAGGAGACAGGTCCAACGCAGAAACTCATGAGCAAACTCACAGAGTAAAAGACGTCGGCCCGACTGGCAACTCACAAAAGAAACCTGATCGAAGCAAGTACTACAACAAAGGCGACCTCCAGGTATGGAAGGACAGGTGCCTACGAAGGGACGAAGAGGTGAAAGAGATGGCAAACAAATTGGCAGACCTGCAATCGGTCGTCAATTTTATGATGCAAAACAATGTCATGCAGCCACCATTCCTACTGCAAGACACGCCGATTCCAACGGCTAATACCCAGAAGGAAGGGCAAAAAACAATCCTTATAGCCCCTCAGCACACCAGGAGTGAAAGACACTCTCACCGGCCTTCAAGGGAGGTCGGGCGAGGAGAGTCGAGAAAGGAAGAGTCACGAAAGACGCACCGAACCAAGGAGGCGGACCCCAAAGAACATCGGCATGTTCAGGGGCAGGTACTATGCTTCAACACACCTAACGAAGAAGGGTCGAAAAGGGCTCGCAACGAAGCTGAGAGTAGTGCTCCGAAGAGACTGAAGTCAAGAGATAGCCGAGCTCCTGGCCGGACAAAAGAGGACTTGAGAGATTACCTTAAGAGGAGGCAAGTTCATGCCGAAGTAACATCCACTGTAAAGCTGAGAACTCTATTCTCGGTAGAGTTAGACAAATTTGAGGCGCCGAAGAGATTCAGTATGCCGAGGTTCCAGATCTATGATGGTAAGTCAGACCCCAACTTCCATGTTGGATTATACTTAAACTCAATGGCATTGTATAGTGGGAACGAGCCGTTGCTCTGCAAAGTGTTCCCCTCATCCTTCGGGGAGATTGCATCAGATTGGTTCCATAAACTACCAAAGGGAAGCGTGAAGACTTGGGAAGGCCTGGCCGAGATGTTTGTGGCCAGGTTCGTGACAAACAAGCTGCAGCCATTAAGGGTGAACGCATTGATGGCTCTGAAGATCAGCAAGGATGAAGGCCTTAGGGCCTATGCAAAAAGATACTATGAGGTGTTCAACCGAATATCCGAGTGTAATCAAGAAGTGGCGGTCGTGTCTTTCAAGAACCGCCTAAAAGGCAACTGTCCATTGCGGAAGTCTTTGGCAAAGACATTGCCAAAAAGCATGGAAGAGCTCATGGCAAGAATCGAAAAGTATGCCAGAGCTGAAGAAAACATATCGGGGACCAAGGAGACGAAGCAAGAAAAGGGAAACGGCTCGCCAAAACGAGGCCGAGATAACAATGGATTCAGCAAACAAGAAGCCGAATTGAGGGCTGCACAGGTAGTGACAGCTGTGTTCCGAATTCCAATTCACAAAGTACTGGATCAAATTTGGAACCAGCCCTATTTCAGAGCACCAGCAAGGGCACCAGGGGAATTCATGGAGAGGAACGTTGGCAGATGTTGCGCCTACCATAATGAAGAGGGGCACATGACTCAGGGTTGTAGAGCCCTGAAAGCACACTTGGAAGACTTGGTAAGACAAGGCCATCTGAGAGATCTGGTCGACGAGGCCAGAACAAGAGAAGAACAGGCAAGATTGCCTCAAGTACCAGCAGCTCTGCCTCCCCCAGCACAGCAACCACAGGGAGGAGGACCTTGAGTGGTTAATGTAATTCACTCGAAGGCGAAAGAAAATGACAAACGGGGGGAGACCCAGAGGGTGAAACACCTACAACACGTGAACCATGTCAGACAAAAAAGACCTCGGCCTGGAGAGTGCCAAGGACCGATAATAGCCTTTACTGAAACCGACCTAGAGATGGTCCAGCATCCGCATAATGATGCCTTGGTAGTATCCCTCTAGGTTGGGGAGTGCCAAGTGAAACGCATCCTGATTGACCAAGGCAGCTCTTGCGACATCATGTATGTTAGATGTTACAAGGAGCTGGGCCTTCACCCTGATGACATAGAGCAATCCAATGGCCTGATGGTCGGGTTCAATGGAACGCCGACATGGCCACTTGGCGCAACAAACTTAGAAGTACAAGCTGGTACTAGGAAGATCAAGATAGAGTTCACTGTAATCGACACACCCTCCCCTTACAACATCATCTTGGGAAGGCCATGGTTGCATGCAATGAGGGCAGTTCCCTCAACATTGCATCAACTGTTGCGGTTCCCAATGGAACATGGGATTGAAGAAGTCAGAGGAGATCAATTGTAGGCAAAAAATTGCTCCATGGCAGCAATGAAATCCACCTACAGCATTCGAGAGCCAAAAAAGGTAGAAATTGAAGACAAGGACGTGGAGGTCCTAGATGATGTCGGCAATGAGCCAGCCAAGAAGAGTGAAGAAGCACTAAAGAAAATCCTCGTCCATGAGGGGGATAAAGAACGCTTCTTTCTTCTCGGCTCGAGCTTAGCCGAACAAGAAGAAAGAGAGTTGGAAGCTTTTTTAAGAGCAAACATTGAGGTGTTCGCTTGGACACCTTACGAAATGCCAGGCATTGACCCCGAGGTCACTTGCCACAAACTGAACATCGACAGATCAGCCAAACCTGTAATCCAACATGCGAGAAGACCGATGTTGATGCACGTCGAAGCAGTGGAAGAGGAAGTAGACAGACTTCTGGAGGCCAGGGCCATCAGAGAAGTCAATTACCCGACGTGGCTATCAAATGCAGTGGTAGTAAAGAAGAAGAATGGTAAATGGAGGGTCTGTGTGGACTTTACTAGCCTAAACAAGGCTTGTCCCAAAGATAGCTTTCCCTTGCCTAAGATTGACCAGTTGGTGGATGTAACGTCGGGTCATGGAAGGATGGGCTTCCTGGATGCCTATAGGGGGTATTACCAGATAGCCATGTACCCCCAGGATGAAGAGAAGACTGCATTTATTACCCCAAAAGGACTATACTGCTACAAGGTGATGCCTTTTGGTTTGAAAAACGCAGGAGCAACTTACCAAAGGTTGGTAACCAAGATGTTCAAACACCTGATTGGCCGAATAGTAGAAGTCTACATCGATGGCATGGTCGTGAAGACCAAGGAACCTGAGGGTCATCTTGCCGACCTAAAAGAAGCCTTTGAGATCCTCAAAACGTATCGACTCCGACTCAATGCATCGAAATGTGCATTCGAAGTTGGATTGGATAGTTTTTGGGGTACCTGGTGACCAGAAGGGGCATTGAGGCCAGCCCAGATCAGATCAAGGCCATCCTAGAGTTAAAAAGCCCGACGTCAGCAAAACAGGTACAAATGTTTACTGGAAGGGCCGCAGCCCCAAACAGGTTTATAAGCCGAAGCTTGGATAAGTGCAAACCTTTCTTCAACTTAGTGAAGAAAGCCACGGACTTCCTGTGGACCTAAGAATGTGAAATCGCTTTGGCCGACCTAAAAAAGTATCTGACTACAGCCCCGGTCCTCTCAATACCTGAACCCGGAGAAGAGCTGTTTTTGTACTTAGCAGTTTTAGAACACGCAGTAAGCGCAATGGTAATCTGAGAAGAAAAAGCGAAGCAAAAGGCTGTTTATTATGAAAGCAAGACCTTGGCTGACGCAGAAACAAGGTATCTACCCTTAGAAAAATTAATGCTGGCTTTAGTAATGGCTTCAAAGAAACTGAACCATTACTTCCAGGCTCACAAGATTATGGTGCTAACAAAACACCCACTGAAGTCCTTGTTGCAACAAGGAGACTTAACAGGAAGAATAGCCAGATGGGCAATAGCCTTGGGCTAGTATGACCTAGAGTTCAGGCCAAAAACAGCAATCAAAGGCCAAGTTTTGGCCGACTTCATGGCCGAGTTCACGCCAGAATCCATCGTACACCAGGCTTCGTTGAACCGAGGAGAGCAATGCCCAAGCAAGGAAAAAGAAGCACAGCCGAATACAACACAACAAAGGAAAGAAGAAAAACTCAGACCCTGCAGCATTTACATCGGCGACTCCTTTCGACTGTTCGTTGATGGGAGTTTAAACCGACAGTGAGCGGGGGCAGGAGTAGTACTGATATCTCCAGATGAGGAGATATTGGAACAGTCCATTCGATTGGGGTTCAAGGCCTCAAACAATGAGGCAGAATATGAAGCATTAATTGCAGGACTAAAGTGTAGCACGTCCGCGGGGGACCTCGGCTACAGTTCGGACTCCCTTTTGTGTCGGTTCTAAATCTGAACCAAAGAGTCCAAATTTGGCAAATCGTTTGAGAAAACAGATTTTTTGAAAAGTAGTGCCAAACATGGACTGCTTTGCCAGATTACAGAGTCGCCACCTAAATATTTTAAAATGGGAAATTTAGGAAACCCTGACTCGGTGCCGAAGGCCATATGTCCGTCATCACCAAAGTGGTCTTGGCTCGGGAGCTTGGGTACGATCGGGGAAGGTCAGCTATGAGCACCCCCTTTCGCCCGGTCCGAGGACCGGCCTCTACTAACCGTGATATCCGTTTTTGAAAATATTACATGTTCTTTTTCCAATTATTAGCCTAGAATTACTACGTTGTGCGCACAGCAAACAAGTATAGACTAGATTGCCTAATTTGGAAATAAACATTGCATATCCGTTGTCTCGAAAAACGTGTTAGATTTTGCTACTCGCAAGCAGGCAAAAATACGGATTTCAACGAGTTAATCCAACTTAGGCAATCCAACCTCCACCCACAGGCATTCAAACAGTTTATAACACATAAGCATTTAGCCGCATAGTAAGCATACTGTCATGGCAACATTCACATGCATGCGATATGCTAAAGCATAAAACTTACATTGTACTCCGTGCCAAAACAATAAACTAGTTAGCAAAACATGCATGACCTAGTTCATGTTGAATGGCTAATGCATCACATACAGAGGTGCAATCTAAACAAGCTCGGCTAACCCTAAACATGGCACGTGAAATGCGCGAATAGCACGTATTCAAATTGGAGTTGAAAATTGCTATGCGGTTTGTATGATGTACCGAGCCCGGTGCATGTAAACAAATGCATGGATGCACGCATGTATTGCATAAGGTATGCTAACATAAGTATGCCCTAATCTACCATCATAAGCAGGTAAATAAAAGGGAGAAAGAAATGGGTGTTGGAAGACATACACCCACTCACACACACTTATTACAATTGCGCCCTCATTCGGAGGGACCAAAAGAATAATACAAATTAATTAACTACGCAAGCTAATTAATTATTACAAATTAACTAAATTAATTAACAAATTAACTAAGTTAATTAAAGCAGTAAACGCCTCAGGAAGAGGGCTCAAATGCAGCGCGTGCTCGGAATTGGCTCGGAATCGCACTGCCATGCACGGATTGCCTCTGTTTCCCCTGCTATCCTCCTCTGAAAATTGCCAAAGTCCCAGGAGTGCCTCTCAGGGCACTGGGGAGTACCACCGGCTGGGGTAGAGAACCACCGGCTGAAGAAGAAGGCCACCGGCACTGAATTGATTCATCGGCTGTCAATTGACTGCCGGTCGGCACTAAATAGTGCCGGCCGGCACTTAACACCTGCAGAACCTGCAACTCACAGCAGCAGAGGACAACAACATGCATGGCAATGTGATTCAAGGTATTTATGCACTATACACACCCCTTATCATGTTATTGACTCAAAGGGGCATGTGCCTCGATTCCCGGACCACCAATCGCGCATTTCCATGCATGATGGCCCTAAGAACTAAGAATGCAACTTTGATTTCAAATGCATGTAATGCAAACAAGCAAACAAGGGTGCTCTAACCTCTATCATGACTTGGTCAAGAGGCTTAGCATGCATGTTGATGCAATGAAGTCCTAAACATGTCAACTAGTATGCAATATGGCAATACAATGCAATCATGCAAGTAAGCATACAAGACAAGCATGCAAACCACATGGAGGATGGGCTTAGGCATGATCTAGGCAGCTCCAAAAGGCCCAAAATCAGTAGCCAAATGCTAAGTCAAGAAGGCCAAACACACATGCACACATGCACAAGTTAAGGCACCAACACTTAAGCATAATCAAGCAACTCTTAAACGCATCTAAGAGACATAAACATGGACTATTAGCATACATGAAAAGCTCTGAAATCCATGCAAAACATGAGGCCCAATCCACTAACAAAGCAAGCCAAACAAGACATACAAATGGTCTAAGGTTCAAAGCAAGTCGATGAGGCATTGAACCACACTTAACACAACCACATGTGGCAATACTTAAACACTTAAGAACAGAGTTTTAACACATAAAACTAAGCCTAAGTAACCACCTAGATGGCATCTAGATGACATGATTCCAAAAGCATGCATTAAAGCCAAAACATGGAGCATTTAGCACATACTCTTAAAGCATTAAAGAAGCCACTAAGGCAAGCATATAAGCACATCATAAGGTCTGAAATAGCATGCTAGGGGGTTCCAAACCACCAAAAACAATGCAAGCAAGACATGCTACATATTCATGCTCTTAAGGCCAACAAGCCAAATGCAAAGAGGCTACAATATACATGCTAAGATTGACCGAAATGACCATGGACAGAGCTAAAGCATGTCAAAATAAGCATACAAGCTTCATGGATCTAGGCCTAAAACATGCTAGAAAGAAGGCATACAAACCTAGAGCAAGTTAAGGCAATACAAGGCATTACAAAGCAACCATGCAAAACATGCAAAGAGTGCTAAAGCCAACTTAAAATCATGTTATAATATGACAATATAAGCATGAAAAATAAGTCAAACATGCTCAACACACACTCAAGCATGAAGCTCCATAAGGAAGCAAAACTTGCCCTTTTCAAGGACATCAAGGAGAGGGGGTGGCCCTCTCCTTCTTGAGACTCTAAGGCATGCTCTTCACCACTGAAATCCCTCAAGATTTCAGTGGTGAAGAGATCCTAACACCAAAGTCTCGGATCTCCCACAAAATAGCACAAAAAGTGGCCTTTTCAAGGCCTAAGGGTGGTCAAACTTGCTCAAACCACAAAACACTCTTAATGAACAATAAAGAGGCTAAAAAAACAGAACTTTTATGTGTTATATACTAAGCACAAAAACAGTTCTAAACTAGGTAAAAGTAAGGTACAAAAATGGGGTAAAAAGAGAGTTAGTGTCTCACCCTTGTTGACCTCTTTGACAAAGATGTAGTTGATGCTTCCTTAGGCTCAAAATCTGTCAAAAACTTCAAAAACCTGCCCTTAGAACCTCAGTTGCAAGGAGAAGGTGAAACACTAGGTGTTTGTGTGCAATAGTAAGACACAAAACACCTAAACACACAAAAGAAGGATAGAGATAGAAGGTGTATGCAACTCAAACCCTAGAAAAACCAGAGCTTCTCTCTCTCTTTTTCTCTCTAACTCTCTAAATTTGCTAACTCTTGAGCCAAGAGAAGAGAGCTTCTCCTTATAGGCAACAAAGACTTACAAACTAAGTCATCCAAGGGCTCATCCCTCCATACACGTGTATGGAGGGGAAACAAAAGCTAAACAGCTGTCTAAAAATATCTCATAAAGCAGCTGTAAAGCAGTCGGCAGGGCAAAATGGTCATTTTGCCAAAAAGAGTGCCGACCGGCACAATATAGTGCCGACCAGCACAGAATAGTGCCGGTGGCAACACTAGCCAGCCGGTGGCCTCTAGCCACAGCCGGTGGTATGTGGAGATGCCTCAAAAGGCATTCTCTGCCCCTCCAAGGCAAAGCACAAGTGTTTGGTGCAAAACCAGACACAAAACGGTCAAGTTCGGAGGTCCTGAGGCAAGGCGCGCGAGCCGAGAACTCCGGGAACTCCCAACGAACACGAACATGGACAATCACCGGATGTTCGAGCAGTGACGTCCAAGTCTTGAGGACGGTCAAAAATGGGGTGTCTACAGTTGCCCCTCTTTGACAGAACTCGAAAGTCATAACAATGACGGGAGTGAATGTCAAAGCCCAGAGACGACCCATTTTTGACGAGGCCGAAGACTTGGACAAACATGCAAGACAAAACAAGGTATGCGCCCGAAGGCAGGGGCAAAATGCAAGACGATGCAAGAAGCCGAGCATAACTTATGATCATGCAAAGAAAGCTGTAATGAAGCACACATGCAACAGTTATAAGCTAGCATACGCCAATCTACACTACAATGCAGAAAGGATGTAAGAGAATTATGCAATTCTCAAAACGTCTCACACGGAGGATACAATACCTGTGCGGCCCGTCCGGTTGCGCCGGCCTCAAATGAGGCACACAAGGTCAAATTGAAGTCAGCAAGATTCAGTCTGATAGCGGAAGGACATCTCTATAGAAGGTCCTTCACTGGACCCCTTTTAAGGTGCGTACACCCTCTGCAGGTTAAAGATTTTTTTATATAAAATTCATGAAGGAATTTGTGGAAGCCACGCTGGGGGCAGATCACTAGCTCACAGGGCCATTACCCAGGGGTATTGGTGGCTGTAGACACCCCATTTTTGACTGGCCTTAAGACTCAGACGTCACCGGTTGAGCGCTCGGTGATGTTACATGTTGTGCTCGTTTAGAAGTCTCAGAGTCTCGGCTGCGAGCCCTGCCTCCGGACTTCCGAACCCTCTCTGTACTTTGTCTCGGTTTGCGAACCAGGCTCGGTTTTCTTTGTTTCTTTTCCTGAGGGGAGGGAGTGTCCGTGGGCTACATTTCGTGGCCGTAGGCCATTTTTCCCATTTCGGAGCCCGGTTCCCGATTTTTGGAGCCGTCAGGCCGTGTGCCTCGGTTCGGGACCGTCTAACCATCTCCGATTCCTTCGGTTTTTGGTATGCATCTTATTTACTCCCTTTCGAGGGACACTGGGGTCTTAGATACCCACTTCGTGGTAGAACACCACTCCCGGTACCCAACAGTCAGTTTTTGGGGTCCCGAACTGCGCGTTTTGGCCCCCGAGCCTTCATTTTGCATCGGTTTGGGCTCATTTTTGGTGGAGGTCTTATTTTCATGGTTAGGAAGCTTGTAGGAGGGTGTGAGGCCAGTAATTGTTTTGACAACCAACTTTTTGTTTGGTCAAAAGTTGTTCAGCATGAATCCGGGAAGGAGAAAAGTCTGCGCGGCTTCACCGAAACGGGCGTAACTCTTTGCACAAGAGGAATTAAAGTATGAGGCCACCACAGTTGGAAATCTTACTCCCGGGGCTTCATTTTTCACTCAAGAATCTCCAAAATTCAATTCCGGACGGAGGAGATATGGTTGATTGAAGTAAGGCATCACTCCGGTTGAACCGAAATCTGCGCGGCTTCACGGAAACTAACATAACTTTTTCCACAGGAGGAATTTGGATGCAAGGTTTGCGCCATTGGAAATATAACTTCCGGGGCTTCAATTTGGACACTTGAATGGCCACATTTGGACTTTCCTAGGACCCAACAGCCAGTTTTCTTCCTAACAGCTCCTGAAAAGTAGCTGGCCGGCCAGAAAATCTAGCTGGCCGGCCACCCCTTTTGTGAAATGACATTTTTGCCCCTTTAAGCTGGCCGGCCATTTTCCTCTCCCTCAGTGTATTCCAGCTGTGCCAGCTGGTTGCCAATTGGACCATCCTCCATACACGTGTATGGAGGATTAGAGAGGTCCCTTAGATATTTTTCATGCCTCTCCTCTATAAAGGAGAGGCTTGGCTTCTTGGCTCAAGGTTAGATATTTGTTAGACACATTTGAGAGAGAGCTATACCTTCCACCTCCCATTTCTCTCAATTTCCAAGCTCCAAAGTCATTTTTCTTCAAGTTTGGTGCCATTTCTTCATCACTATCAAGCATCCCCATCACCACTCCATTTCCAGAAGCAAGGAGAGGTTCTCAGAGGCTTAGAAGCAACATTCTTCAAGCCAAGAGGTAGAAAAGAAAAGGTCTACAAGGGTAAGTCTCCATTTCCCTTTTTTGTAGTATTTTCTTGCTTCATTTCTTAAGCCTATTTGCTCATTGTTTTAGGCTCCGACCCTAACTGAAAGGGTCACTCTTTTGAGCTTATCTTCATGTTTGTTTAAGGTCTCAACCCTGTTTGAGCCCTCCATTTGGCACTTGCTTCAATATCATCTTATATGCCATTTTTTTGCATGAAATTTCTAGCCTATGAGTGATCTGTTTTCGAGCATAATGTAAACTCTAAGTGGGCCTATTTTGAGCCCCTCTTCAACATTGAAGAAGGGCTAAATCTTGTTTGGGTCCTCTATCTTGCACTTACATCATAATCTCTCCTATTTACCATAAATTTGCATGATTTGTTTGGCCTATATTTAAATTGTTTTGGAGTTTGTTATGAACTGTGACTAAGCTTATTTTGTGTCCCTCTACAACATTGTAGAATGGATAAATCTTGTTTGGGGTCTCCATGTAGTGCCTACCATTCTACCCCTCTTTGGCCCTCATTTTTACATGCTCTTTTAGGCTTATCTAGCCTCTGTTTTCGGCCATCATCAGAACTGGAATGAGTCATATTTTGACCCTCTAGACATATTTTATTAAGGGTATTTTCTTGTTGGATGAATGTTTGGCCTACTTCATGTTATATCCTCTTGTGGCCTCAATCTTGCATGGCATTTTTAGCATATTTTCATACTGATTTGGGGGATGTCATCTACTGTAAATGTGCATATTTTTAGTCCCTCTTCAGTGTTGTAGAAGGGTATTTTTCCATTTTGGCATCGCATGTATCACTTGCTTCAATACCCCTCTTGCGGAGCCATTTTTGCATACTTGCCTAATCCTATGTGTGCTTGCTGTTTAGCCTTTTTATGACTGAAAAATGCTAGTTTTTGGGCTGCCTTGCTTCTGCCTTTTCATTTCATGTATCAATTGTGCATGCATTGCATAGCTATAGGCCATTTCGGGTGCCAAAATTCATGTTTCGGGACCATTCCTTGCATTTGGTGTCATTTCGCCATCTTTCGGGACTGTTTTCCCCCATATTTCAGTGCTGAAATTCCATTGGCATGTTTGCATATCATTTTCTATGTCATTTCATGCCTTAATGCCATTGCCTCGGTTTGCGTGCCCGTGTGCATGCATTTCGAGGCACCTCATTTTCATCCATCGGCCTCTTATGTGAGTGTGGCTGAGGCTCTCTCATGTTAGTGTAAGCCCATATCATATTTCCATGTCATTTCATGCCTTAATGCCATTGCCTCGGTTTGCGTGCCCGTGTGCACGCACTTCGAGGCATCTCATTTTTCCTCTCTCGGCCTCTTATGTGAGTGTGGCTGAGGCTCACTCATGTTGGTGTAAGTCCATTTTGCATTCTGTATGCTATTTTAGTCTCATTGTATATCATATTTCAGGCCGTTTCATGCCTTTATGTCATTGCCTCGGTTTGCGCGCCCGTGTGCGCGCATTTCGAGGCACTTCTTTTTTATCCGACGGCCTCTTATGTGAGTGTGGCTGAGGCTCTCTCATGTTAGTATAAGTCCAATTTGCATTTGGAGTGCCATTTCATGCTTTAGTATCATTGCCTCGGTTTGAGTACCTGTGTGCACGCATTTCGAGGCACTTCATTTTCATCTCATGGCCTCCTATGTGGGTGTGGCTGAGGCTCTCTCATGTTGGTGTAAGCCCATTATTGCATTGCGTATGCCATTTCATTCATAGCATTGTGTATGCTCGGTTATGTATTACCTCGTTTAGCGTGTATGTCATTCCATAGCATTGTGTATGTTAGGATTATATGTTAGTTGCATTTTATGCATGCCATGCATAGGAGTTAGCCCGGACACGGGAAACGAGGTGCGTTTCGTACTCCGAGTGACGGAGCGGGTCTCAATTCCCAAGTTACCGACACTCTGGATTATCCATGATGGAGTTAGGTTTTGTTGTAGTGTTCATATGCATTCATTCTACATCGAGTTGTGCAATTCGGCTCCTCGGCCATCATGCATCGAGATGCGTGATTGGTGGTACGAGGATCGAGACATGCATACATTTGTGAAAATACATTGCTATGCCCCTTTCCTGCTCTCTGTTGCAGCATATCAAGAATCAGCGGTCTTCCGAGGCTTGGCGCGCTTTTCAAGAATCATTGCAAAACAGAGGCTAATTGGGGCATTCCAATGGATTTCCGCGCAAGGCAGCCCAGCATATATCATTCATCAGAATCGAGGCAGCCCCTGGCTTGCATGCCAGTTTACAGTTTTTCTTAGTTAATCTGTTAATTAATTAGGAATTTGTACATTATTTGGACTGTATTATTGGGACTGTACTATTCTTTCATTTGGGACTGTATTATTTATTCGGACCCTCTACGCGAGGGCAAAATTGTAATAAGTGTGGGTGAGTGTGATGTATGTCTTCCAACCCCACGTCTTTCTTCCCTTTTATTTACCCGCTTATGATGGTTAGATATAGGGCATATTTCAATTAGCATAACAGTATGACAGCATGTTTGCGTCATTCATCTATTTTGCACGCACCGGGCTCGGCGCATCATACAAACTGCATTTGTATTTCAATTCCGAATTGAGTACGTGATAATTGTAGCATTTCATATGCCATGTTTAGAATAGCCGAGCCTGCTATAGTTTGCATCTTTGCATGTGTTGCATTAGGCAATTCTGTGCATTTAGGATCATGCATGATTTCTAACGAACTTCTGTTTTGGCTTGGAGTACTCAGTGAGTTTTATGCTTTAGCATCCTTGCATGCGTGTGAGTGACTGCCATGATAGCATGCTTACCATGAAGCTATGTGCTTATGTGATATAACTGCCTTGAATGCCTGTGGGTGGAGGTTGAGTTACTTGAATTGGGACAATTCATCAAATGCTTGTTTTAAGCCCACTAGATAGTGGCAAAATCATATTTTCTTAAGCCTACCTGCGGGTAGCACCATCAAACCATTTTCAAACAAACAAACATGAAGTGTCTTGTTCCAATTCAGGCGATTCAGTCTATACTTGTATGTTGTGCGCATCACATAGTAACCTAGGCTAATAACTGGAATAAGAACTCACAATGTTTTCAAAATCAGATATCATGGTTAGTAGAAGCCGGTCTTTGACCGGGCGAGCGGGGGTGCTCACGAAGTGACCGTCCCCAATCGTACCCAAGTTCCCGAGCCGAGGCAACTTTGGTGATGACGGACACGTGGCCTTTGGCATCGAGTCAGGGTTTTCTAAATTTCCCATTTTAAAATATTTAGGTAGCGACTCTGTATTTGGCGAAGCAGTCCATGTTTGGCACTTCTTTCAAAAAATCTGTTTTCAAAACGATTTGCCGGATTTGGACTCTTCGGTTCAAGATTGAGAACCATGACATTTGAGTCCTTCGAACTGTAGTGACCCAATATCGAACCAGAACGGGGGGGATTCGCACTCCTTCCCCCGGGATGCGTTCGGGGACGTCTACAGTTTCTGGCGACTCTGCTGGGGATTTAGAGAACTTTACTCGAACTCATGATATCTGGTTTTGACTACACTTGTGTGTTTCTTTGCATTGCATTTGCATTGGTGCGCCTAGGACACCGTGTTTGCCATCTGCTATTCCTGAGCGGTTTGCCGGAGGCTTGTCTTGTCAAGGCATGTCCATAAGGCTGACCGGTTACGGGCTCTGCCAGTATGGGAACACAAACCCCGGTTTTACCGGGGCACCCTTTTTGACCATTCGACCTAGTGCATATTCGGATCCATAGTGACCATTCCAAACTAGGATAGGTTGCTTGCCCGTTTATAGGTTGTTTGAAGCCGCTGCGTGCGTAGTGAAACCCTAGCTCCTGACAAAATAGGACAGTGCAACCCTACCCCAACATAGGGGTGTTTTGGCTCTCACTTATCTGTTATGTGCTTGTTAGAGTGTGCCTCTACAGGGAATGCATGTATCAGTTTGCAAGTTTGAGAATCAGGCCTGCGGGCACCAATTCAGTATTTTGGGTATCAGGCCTGCAGGCATCAGTATTTGGTGGAATCAGTTTTACCTGAGGGTATCAGCTTACAGGCGGAATTTTGGGGCAGAATTCAGTAGAGAGGACACTCATTCGGTTTTATTCATATCTGTTCTGGTGAAATTGGGCTGAGATGCTGTCCGTTTTCTCTTTTGCTAGGGTAGTCCTGGAACCATAGCTTCAGAAGGCTCCACTATCCCCCAGGTACATTAGACTAGTGCTGATAGACCTTGTGAGGTCAAAAATTCGATTCAAGGGAAACCGGTGTTCTTTCGCTGAGGCAAGGAAAAGAAAGGCCATACAGGACTCATTGGCTCATCTGATCCGACAGTCACCAGTCACATCATCAGTAGACCCGTGATGGCACAAGGTTCGGAAGGATTTGTGGCTATGATAGCAGTGTTAAATCAAGGAACTGCAATGCAGGATGAGACCAGTACTGAAACGCAACGCCCATCTGGGGCATCTGCCTCGCACCCAGCTTCGGGACCCCAGCTGAACTTTGACCCACTTTTGCCAGCTGAAGATTCGCAGGACCTTTCCAAACCTGCTAAAGTCAACACAGTCGCCATAGCCGACCCTTTTGCCAAGGCTAGCCTACAAATAGCCAGCCCAGCCAGAGCTCAGGGTAGATTTTTCACCCCCCTCCATATGATCCTAACCAGCGCATTCAAAGTCCTGATGGAAAGAGGGCATCTCAAACCCCTTAATCCTCAACCTTTGCCAAACCCACTCCCTGCCAGACATAACCCCAGCAAATACTGTGTATATCATCAGCAGCGCGGCCATGGCACCAATGATTACTACCGCCTTCGTCATGAGATCCAGAATCTCATTGACAACCGGACAATAGCTCCATTTCAAAACCCCAAGGACCAAGTATCTCATCCACATCCCAACCTCAGCCATACACTGCCACCCACCTACAACCCCAGTATATACCCCCCGACCCATATACTCAAGACCGAGATGTTTATCCCGGAAAGCATGGGCTTAAGCACGATGGATGCACTTGAACCCCAATCATCTCAAACCCATGAGCCCACTACTTCTGAGCTAAAAAGAATGATCGTAGATCTCCAAAGGACTGTGACAGATCTAGCCTCTGGGACATTGGCTCCATCATCAACCACAGCACATGCTAAGAGTTTCACGACAAAAGGCTCCCCAGTCTTGGAGCGGGCTGCATTTGAGAAATGCCAATCCCTTAGCAAAGTGGAAGCGGGTGAAAAGAACAAGGCAGGGGCGGGCATGGATCCCCATGGACATCTTATGTTTGCTATTGAGGCTTTGAAAGCCGAGGGACTGAACAAAGAACAAGTCCTCGCAGTTGTTGCAAAAATTGTGGATGACACTTTCGCTACTCAAGTCAGGGGTAGTTTGAATCAAGAGGCAAGCCGGAAAAGGGCCGTTGTACCAGAAATGATCCTGTTAGCTCTAATCCTGTACTCAGAAGAGATCAGCAAACCAGGCCAGCACCTGCCAATCCCTTTCCTGGTGCGTCCAGCAAAAATCCACAAACCCAGAAGTACCAAACCCCGAGGTCAGAGGGTCTTCCATGCCCTCCACATGCCTTTATCCAAAGCTTTCCAAATCCTTGTTGGACAAGGCCATCTCAAACCCCTTGAGCCTCGGCCTCTCCCGAACCCTCTTCCGGCTACACATGATGCTACCCAGTACTGCGCGTACCATCAGCAAACCGGCCATACTACTTGTAGACACCCCATTTTTGACCGACCTTTAGACTCAGACGTCACCGATTGAGCGCTCGGTGATGTTTCATACTGTGCTCGTTCAGAAGTCTCAGAGTCGCGGCCGTGCGCCCTGCCTCCGGACTTCCGAACCCTCTTTCGTGCCCTGCCTCGGTTTGCGAACCAGACTCGGTTTTCTCTGTTTTATTTCCTGAGGGGAGGGAGTGGTCCCGTAGACTATCTCTCAGTAGCCGTGGGCTACTTTTCGTGGCCGTAGGCCATTTTGCCCATTTCGGAGCCCGGTTCCCGGTTTTCGGAGCCGTCAGGCCGTGTGCCTCGGTTCGGGACCGCCCAACCATCTCCGATTTCTCCGGTTTTTGGCATGCATCTTATTTACTCCCATTTAAGGGACACTGGGGTCTCTGAGACCCACTTCGTAGCCGAACACCACTTCCGGTGCCCGGCAGCCCATTTTCGGGATCCCAAACCACGCGGTTTTGGCCCCGAGCATTCATTTTGCATCGATGTCTGTTCATTTTTGGCAGACACCTCTGTTTGGTCCTTCCGAGGGACACTGGGGTCTCTGAGACCCACTTCGCAGCCGAACACCACTTCCGGTGCCCGGCAGCCCATTTTTGGGATCCCGAACCACGCGGTTTTGGCCCCGAGCATTCATTTTGCATCGATGTCTGTTCATTTTTGGCAGACACCTCTGTTTGGTCCTTCCGAGGGACACTGGGGCCTCAGATACCCACTTCGTGGCCGAACGCCACTTTCGGTGCCTACAGCCCATTTTCGGGACCCCCGCGTGGTTTTGGTCCCCGAGCTTTCGTTTTGCATTAGTTTTTGTTCAATTTTGGCAGGTACCTCTGTTTCATCATTCCGAGGAACACTGCGGTCTCAGATGCCCACTTCGTGGCCGAACAAAATCTTTTTTTTTGCCCTCAAAATATCTAGATATTTGGGGAAAGATATTTCCACCTTTTTGGCCATAAAAACCAACAGCTTCCAGCTGGTGGAAGGGTTAGAAAAACCCTTTGAGAGCTCCATACACACCTCTCCTCTCCCTCTCCATTTCCAAGCTTCAAACATCCAAGTTTGCTTCCATTCCTTCATCAACTCCAAGCTCTACCTCCACCATCTCCATTTCAGCAACAAAGGGAGCTTCTTCAAGGCCTAAGGGATCAGCAAATTGAGGCTACAAGGCAGCAAAAGAATTGTCTTCAAGGGTAAGCATTCAAATCCCTTTTTCTTGCATAATCTTGAGTCAAATATTTACTTTATTTCCTTTTAGTTTTTGGCTTTGACACCTACTGTTTTTGTGCTCATTTTGAGCCCCTCTACAACATTGTAGAAGGGCTCAACTTCATTTGGTATCTCCATGATAGACCTCTTTCAATATCCCTCCTTAGGCCATTAATTTGCATGCTTTGCTAGACTCATTTGGCTCCGGATTTTGGCCTTCATCAGCCTAGATAAAGCCTTATTTTTGTCTCCTTGTCATGTTTTGTTTAGGGTCTTAAGACATTTGGTGTATATTTTTGGTACTTCCTTTGAAATTCTTTCATTTTACCGTAAATTTGCATGCTTTGTTAGACCTGTTTAGCTACTGTTTTGAGCCTCCATCAGGCTTAGAGAGTGTCTTGTTTTGGTCTATTCTACACTTTTTGTCAAGGGTCTTAAGTGGTTTGGTCATTGCTCATGATACCTCTCTTTATAGCCCCTTTTTGCATGCTATGTTTAGCATATATACATACTGATTTAGAGGTTGTCATCTCTTGCATTTGTGCATATTTTTGTTCCATCTTCAATGTTGTAGAACTGATTTTTTGGGTTTGAGCATTGTACATATCACTTGCTTTGTAATTCCCCTCTTTTACCGTATTTTTGCAAGCTTTTGTTTCCATACTTGTGAGCATTATTTGGCCTTTCTTTGTGCTGATAAAATGCTAGTTTAGGGGCTGCCTTGCCACTTTTTTGCATTCCATGTCCATATTCTGTATGTTTAATAGGGCTGTAGGCCATTTCGGGTGCATTTCATCGCATTTTGGGCATCGGTTGCAATTTTATCATAATTTGGGGGCTGTTTTTGCATTATTTTAGTTGCTGAATTTTGCATCTTCCTTATGCCATTTGCCACATCTCATTCGCATGTCATTTTGGTGCTTTAGAGCCTCGCCTCGGTTTGCGTGCCCGTGTGCGCGCATTTCGAGGCAGCCTCGTTTCATCTCACAGCAGCCTATGTGAGTGTGGTTGAGGCCCTCTCATGTTGGCGTAAGCCCAATTTGCATTTTCATGCTTGTATGCCATTGCCTCGATTTGTGTGCCCGTGTGCAGGCATTTCGAGGCACTTTATTTTTATCCGTCGGCAGCCTATGTGAGTGTAGCTGAGGCTCTCTCACATTGGCGTAAGCCCAATTCGCATTTGCATACCATTTCGTGCCTGTATGACTCCGCCTCAGTTTGCGTGCCCGTGTGCACGCATTTCGAGGCGCCTCACTTTCATCTCACGGCAGCCTATGTGAGTGTGGCTGAGGCTATCTCATGTTGGCGTAAGCCCAATTTGCATTTTCAGGCTTCTCTATCATTGCCTCGGTTTGCGTGCCCGTGGGCACGCACTTCGAGGCACTTCACTTTCGTCTCCTGGCTTCCTATGTGAGTAGGCTGAGGCTCTCTCATGTTGGTATAAGCCCAATTTGCATTTTCATGCTTGTTTATCATCACCTCGGTTCGCGTGCCCGCGGCACGCTTTTCGAGACATCTCTTTTTTATCATTCTGGCAGCCTATGTGAGTGCGGCCGAGGCTCTCTCATGTTGGCGTAAGCCCATCACTGCATTCCGTATGCCATTTCATGCATTCCTCGGTTTGCGTGCCCGCGGGCACGCATTTCAAGGCAGCTTTGTTTTTATCCGACGGCCTCCTATGTGAGTGAGCTGAGGCTCTCCCATGTTGGTGTAAGCCCATCGTGGCATTCCGTATGCCATTTCATTCCATTTCATCATTGCCTCGGTTTGCGTGCTCGTGTGCACGCATTTCGAGGCACTTCGGTTTTATCTGATTTCCATTTTTACCATCGCCTCGGTTTGCGTACCCGTGTGCACGCATTTCAAGGCACTTCGGTTTTATCCGATTTCCATTTTCATCATTGCCTCGGTTTGCGTACCCGTATGCACGCATTTCAAGGCACTTCGATTTTATCCGATTTCCATTTTCATCATTGCCTCGGTTTGCGTGCCCGTATGCACGCATTTCGAGACACTTCGATTTTATCCGATTTCCATTTTTACCATCGCCTCGGTTTGCGTGCCCGTGGGCACGCATTTCGAGACATCTCACTCTCATAGCATTGTGCATGCTATATCACATGTTAGTTGCATTTCATGCATATCATGCATATTGCATTGTGTCCAGGATAGGAGTTAGCCCGGGCACGGAAAACGAGGTACGTTCCGTACTCCGAGTGACGGAACGGGTCTCAATTCCCCAGTCACCGACACTCCGGATTACCCATGATGGAGTTAGGTTTCATTGTAGCATTCATTTGCACTCATCTGATATTGAGTTGTGCAAATCGGCTTCCTCGGCCATCATGCATCGAGATGCGTGATTGGTGGCACGGGGATCGAGGCATGCATATATTTGTGAAATACATTGCTATGCCCTTTTCCTGCTCTCTGTTGCAGCAAAATCCAGAGTTAGCAACTTTTCGGGACTTGGCACGCATTTTGAGAAACATTGCAAACAGAGGCTAATCGGGGCATCCCAGTGGATTTCCGCGCCAGGCAGCCCAATAGGCGGCATCTATCAGAAGCAAGGCAGTTCCTGGCTTGCATGCCAGTTTACAGCTTTTATTAATTAATTTGTCAATTAATTAGAAATTTGTATATTTATTCGGACTGTAATTATTTTGGACTGTATATTCTTTTATTTTGGACTGTATTATTTATTCGGACCCTCCGCGCGAGGGCAATGTTGTAATAAGGGTGTGTGAGTGTGATGTATGTCTTCCAACCCCCATTTCTTTCTCCCTTTTATTTACCCGCTTTGGATGGTTAGATATAGGGCATATTTCAATTAGCATACAGTATGACAGCATGTTTGCATCATTCATCTGTATTGCACGCACCGAGCTCGGCGCATCATACAAACTGCATTTGTATTTCAATTCCAAATTGAATACTTGATAGCTGTAACATTTCATATACCATGTTTAGAATAGCCGAGCCTACTATAGTTACATTTTGCATGCGTTGCATTAGGCATTTCTGTATATTTTAGGATCATGCATGATTTCTAATAAGTTTTCTGTTTTGGCTTGGAGTACTAGGTAAGTTTTATGCTTTAGCATTCTTGCATGCGTGTGAGTGTTGCCATGATAGCATGCTTACCATGAGGCTATGTGCTTATATGATATAACTGCCTTGAATGCCTATGGGTGGAGGTTGAGTTATCTGAATTGGAGCAATTCATTGACTGTTTGTTTTAAGCCCACTAGATAGTGGCAAAATCATGTTTTCTAAGCCCACTCGAGAGTGGCAAATCCACATTTTAGCCTACCTGCGGGTAGCACCATCACACCATTTTCAAACAAACAAACATGAAATGTTTTGTTCCAATTCAGGCGATTCAATCTATACTTGTTTGCTGTGAGCATCACATAGTAACCTAGGCTAATAACCGGAATAAGAGCATACAATGTTTTCAAAATCAGATATCATGGTTAGTAGAGGCCGGTCTTTGACCGGGCGAGAGGGGGTGCTCACGATGTGACCTTCCCTAATCGTACCCAAGTTCCCGAGCCAACTTTGGTGATGACGGACACGTGGCCTTTTGGCACCGAGTCAGGGTTTCCTAAATTTCCCATTTTAAAATATTTAGGTGGCGACTCTGTTATCTGGCAAAGCAGTCCATGTTTGGTACTTCTTTTCTAAAAAAAAATCTGTTTTTCTTCAAAACGATTTGCCAGAGTTGGACTCTTTGGTTCAGATTTAGAACCGCAACAAAATCGAGTCCGAACTATAGCGAGGTCCCCCGCGGGCGTTGTTACACTACTGACGACTGCTTCCGTCTTCGCCATGAAGTACAGGATCTGTTTGACAACGGAGTTGTCCTCCCGCCAAGCTCTGCAAAGTCCATTGCACTGGATCGGTGAACTTGAGGGATAATGCAATGTGATTAGGGGGATGAACTAGCTGCGGGTGGCGCTCGATTTAACTCCAGACGTGGGAATGGCACGCACTGTTTTGAGCAATGTACAAGTGCTGTTAATTTTGCATTTTGACTTGGGTATTGGGTCAGTCTTTTGTTTTGTTTTGAGTCAGTCTCTTTTGTTTTGGGTCTGTCTTGTTGTATCGAGTCAGTCCTGTTGTATAGGAGTCGGGTGATTCCGGGGGTGTTACCTCGGGCATCACCATTTTGTTTTGCGTTTGTCTTTTTGTTTTGTTTTGAGTCTGTTTCTGCCAGGGAGCCAGTTATGCCAACAGATTTTGAATGAAACAGCAGTGATTTCCACGCTCTCGCATTTGCTTCTGCCGTGTGCTAATTGTGCCGGGATTTGAATGAAATGGCAGTGCATTCCACCTGCTCTCCTGTGCCTTGAAGTCATTGTAACGACCTAAGTTTTTCAAAACTTTTTGAACACTGCGGTGAAAATGAAGAGGAAGGAATTCCTCGGGATTTGCAAAACTTTGATCAAACTAAAAGAAAGAGAGGCGTGCTAAGCCCTTAATGAATGAAATCATGCTTGTTAGCGTGAGTACTGAGAAGGATCCTAGCTTTGATCCAGATTGGTCCTACACTGTCTTCAGCACGAGTGATTTGTCGCTTTCTTAAAAATTTTCAAAAACAAAAATGTTTTGCGCGGTCCTGCGAAGACCTGTGTGGAATCGCTCTTGAGATTGTGCAGCTTAGGATCGCTCTCAGCCTCGAGACTTGAGCCCTTGCTTTCAAACCTCGAACTTGAATTCAGAATGTTCAACGGTCAACTACAATGTGAGGCCCGTGTGGCCAGATTAGAAGTAGCCCTCGAACAAGAGGCCAGGAAAGTCGGATCAAGAAGATCAGAAGATCAAAAGAAGCTTGCAAAGCTAGAACAGAAGTACCCTTCGAACTAGGGGCAAAGATATCAGACATGCTCGAAGAGCTGAAGATGAGTCCTCTTGCAAATCAACAGCCACTCTCCTGGATACGGATGGCTTCAAAACCCTACAACCATTTGGCATGGACCTGTTACACTTTTACCCTTTGAGAGGCTCGTTGGGCCGAAAACCCGGAAGGGCGACCCAGGCAAAAGTTAGAGTGAGGCGAAAAAAATATACAAAGAAAGAAAAAAGAAAAGAAAGAGGAAAATACAAAAAAAAGAAAGAAAAAAAAAAAAAGAAGAAAAGAAGAAAAGAAATGAAAATGAAAAGAAAAGAAAGACAAAGCTCGCAAGGTCGAAAACCTACAACAGGCGCCTTGGCAAAAGTTAGAGCATAAAAAGGAGAGATTAAATACCCGAGTGTACCTTAACCCCGAACTACGTAAGGCTTGATTCCCTCTTTGGGATACGTAGGCAACTTCATTCTGAAGTCCAGCCATAAACACTTCCAAATCAAGTGTGTCCATGTAATGGTTTTGACCATCCTTGCCTCCTCTGTATCCGAGAGTTCGATTGCAATCATCGCTCTGAGGACTGACTACAATGCGCTGCGGTGCCTTTCAAACAAGGGGCAACTTTCCGTTGCCATTCAATGCGCTGCGGTGCCTTTCAAACAAGGGGCAACTTTCCGTTGCCATTCAATGCGTTGCAGTGCCGTTCAAACAAGGGGCAACTTTCCGTTGCCATGCAGCTCTCTTCAAGCACGGGGCAGTTTTCCCTTGGATCCGAGGTTGTGCATCTCAGGAGTAAGTTTCATGCTCATTGAGCAAGTGGCTGTGTGCAAAAATAGTTTTTGAGAATTTTTACTGAGGTTGACTATTTTCTCGAAAATTGTTCCATTTTTTCCAAAAACTGGACCATTTCTTGGACCCAAAAAAGGAAAATTTTCAGTGCTCATAGCCTGGCTTGCGTGATTTCAAATCAAAAATTGAACAAGCATGTTAATCTAACTCTCATGTTGGTCAAAATTGTTTTAGTAGAAAGCAAAAACAAAAAAATGGTCAAAACGATGAACTAGGGGCACAGTGGAGTCAGGTGTTCTGTCTTTTCCCCGTTATCAATGCATTTGCCAAGAAGGACACTCTACATGCCAAGAAAAAGGGCACAATTGAAGCTAACAACAAAGTGCTGAAGGCTCTCTCACCCTCCAAGCAGCGAGGTATCAAGCCAAGTGCGAAGCACGAACGGGAATGGATCAAGATATTCCACTCCCTCATCTTGACAGATCTGATCATGTCCAAGCTCCCTGGCAGAGCATCATCAACCGGTGTCAGCTGCAGATTCGCTACACACTCATTTGTAGCACAACCCCTCTGTGGGAGGAATTCACTAGCTGCATGCAGAAGAAGAAGAATCTGGTAGAATACCAGGGGCAAAAGCCCACAACTTTCTGCTTATCCATCAACCACCCAGGGGAGGGATTGAAAAATGAGAGATTGAAGAATAGAGAGATGTGCGATGAGAAAAAAAGTGAGAAAAGGGCTTTTTCAGAAAACTAGAGATTGAGTGCCAAGTGATGTGAGAATCACAAGTGAGAAAGGGTGGGAAACACTACCCGGTGAAACAGGCTCCCTGTGCACGTCTGAGTGTCGTGTCTTTTCGTTTGTCTCATTTCATCCCGAGCGTGTCTCGTTGTGTTTAGGTCGTTTACCTTTTGTTTTTCTGTGTTGAGTTGTTTTGGCTGTGGTCAGTTGTAGGCTTAATACCCGGTTGAGAATCCTTTTCTCATTTTCAAAAAAATAAAATCGTTTTGTGCTATGAGTGCCGTGCCGTTCTCCACATTTGTACAAAACAGAATTTGTTCTTTCAGAAAACCGCAGGGTTCAACCCAGGTCATATGAGAACAGTGAAACCAGGACCTATCTAAAGCTATGAGTTTCGGGCTGCAAAGCAAAAGCAAAAGAGGAAAATATTGGGCATCTGAGTTTGTTCCAACTTCAGTAAGTTCCGAGACTATATTCCGTGTGTACCTCTTCAGGTCTTGCCAATGCTCTGAAGTATGAGTGTGCCTCTACCTCAAGCTCGAGATCAAGTCTACTTCAAGCCAGAATGGCGATCAGAAATGCTCTCTCTGAATACCAGCCCCTGCCAGATGCATCTTGGCCGTGTTTGCGATGAGTTCCTAGGAGACCAACTGCGACGGTGGAAATTAGAGTTCGAATGGCTGTTGCCTAGAACGCAAAGGTTCGGGATTTCCAAGACTAAAGTCTGGTTTAAATACCTAGAGGCGTGCCCTCGGCTTGAAATATGTATGGAAGCCCCATAGGTTGAGATAGCGTGTATGCACCTCAATTCTGGATACTGAACCAACCTAGTCTGTCACCCTGTTGGAGAATAGGGAAAGTTGTGAGTATGATCAGGAAGACAAGCGGCAGCTGTGGCTCCTACATGCAGATATTGTTACTTGTTAGCATTCCAAAGCCTTTGTACTGTGAGTTCAAGGTAAAGTGTTCGAAGAGCACGAGGGGAGATCCCCATCAGAGTAGAGCGGCTCACCGCCACTCACCTCATGAGGTGCTTTCTAAAGCGCCGCTTTGTCCAGTTATTGCTTTCCTTAAGCATCATGCATTGTAATGCATTGTACCTGTTAAGTTTCTTTCTCAGTCATGCACGATATTGTATGTACGGTTCATTCAAAAAAGTTCCGTTTGAGATCATTCACTTAGTGTATCAATCACACTTCATTCACTTAGTGTATCAATCACACTTTATTTGCTTCACTCAGTGTATCTAACACACTTCATTTGCTTTAGTGTATCAATCACACTTCATTCATTTTGTGTATCTATCACACACATTCTCACTTAAGTGCATCTATCACACTTTGTGTTCGCTTTTAGTGTATCTATCACACACATTCTCACTTAAGTGCATCTATCACACTTTGTGTTCACCTTTAGTGTATCCATCACACTTATTCACTTAGTGCATCTATCACACTTTGTGTTCACATTCAGTATATCAATCATACTTTGTTCACTTAGTGCATCTATCACACTTTGTGCTTGTCTTTTGTGTATCCATCACACTTTGCTCACTTCACCCTTTGTACATCAATTACACTTTGCTCAAATAGTGTATCTATCACACACTCGCTTTGCCTACTTTGTGTATCGATCACACACACTCACACCATTGTTCTCCCGGTTAAAACCTTCCCTCTCTCCGTATGAAATACGTTGAGATACGCCTGTTGGTTACACCATTGTTCCCCCGGTTAAAACCTTCCCTCTCTCCGTATGAAATACGTTGAGATACGCCTGTTGGTTACACCATTGTTCCCCCGGTTAAAACCTTCCCTCTGTCCGTATGAGATACGTTGAGATACGCCTGTTGGTTACACCATTGTTTCCCCGGTTAAAACCTTCCCTCTCTCCGTATGAAATACGTTGAGATACGCCTGTTGGTTACACCATTGTTTCCCCGATTAAAACCTTCCCTCTCTCCGTATGAAATACGTTGAGATACGCCTGTTGGTTACACCATTGTTCCCCCGGTTAAAACCTTCCCTCTCTCCGTATGAAATACGTTGAGATACGCCTGTTGGTTACACCATTGTTCCCCCGGTTAAAACCTTCCCTCTCTCCGTATGAAATACGTTGAGATACGCCTGTTGGTTACACCATTGTTCCCCCGATTAAAACCTTCCCTCTCTCCGTATGAAATACGTTGAGATACGCCTGTTGGTTACACCATTGTTTCCCCGGTTAAAACCTTCCCTCTCTCCATATGAAATACATTGAGATACGCCTGTTGGTTACACCATTGTTTTCCCGGTTAAAACCTTCCGTCTCTCCGTATGAAATACGTTGAGATACGCCTGTTGGTTACACCATTGTTCCCCGGGTTAAAACCTTCCCTCTCTCCGTATGAATTACGTTGAGATACGCCTGTTGGTTACACCATTGTTTACCCAGTTTCGATCTTTTCCTCTCTTGCGTGTGATATGCTGAGAGACGATCTTTTCCTCTCTTGCGTGTGATATGCTGAGAGACGACCCTTTCCTCTCTCGCATGTGGTACGCTGATAGACGACCCTTTCTTCTCTTGCGTGTGATACGTTGAGAAACTTACCTTTCCTCTCTTGCGTGTGATACGCTGAGAGGTTTACCTTCTTCCTCTCTTGTGTGTGATACGCAGAGAGATGTCTTGTGTGAGACTACGGGTATTCTCGGTAGTCGCTTTTAGCCTTCTCCGCGTGAGACGCAGTGAGCATTGCATAATTTTTCTTGCATCCTTTCTGCACAAGATGTAATTTGTCTCGAGTTTACTTCTTGCCTAGCTTTCGCTTAAAATGTTGCATTTATTTTGCATATTTGCTTCATTACAGCTCTCTTTGCATGATCATGAGTGATAACCGGCTTCGCGTAGCGTATAAGTCCAATCTTCAAACCGGCTTCGCGTAGCGTATAAGTCCAATCTTCAAACCGGCTTCGCGTAGCGTATAAGTCCAATCTTCAAACCGGCTTCGCGTAGCGTGTAAGTCCAATTATCAAAATCTTCCTGCATATCATTTTGCATTTTGCCCCTGCCTGCGGGCACATCTTTGTCTATCCTGTCTGCTTTGTCAAAGTCTTCGGCCTTGTCAAAAATGGGTCGTCTCTAGGCTTTGACATTCACTCCCGTCATTCTTATGACTTTCGAGTTCTGTCAAAGAGGGGCAACTGTAGACACCCCATTTTTGACTGACCTTAAGACTCAGACGTCACCGGTTGAGCGCTCGGTGATGTTACATGTTGTGCTCGTTTAGAAGTCTCAGAGTCTCGGCTGCGAGCCCTGCCTCCGGACTTCCGAACCCTCTCTGTACTTTGTCTCAGTTTGCGAACCAGGCTCGGTTTTCTTTGTTTCTTTTCCTGAGGGGAGGGAGAGGTCTCGTAGACCATCTCTCAGTGTCCGTGGGCTACATTTCATGGCCGTAGGCCATTTTGCCCATTTCGGAGCCCGGTTCCCGGTTTTCAGAGCCGTCAGGCCGTGTGCCTCGGTTCGGGACCGTCTAACCATCTCCGATTCCTCCGGTTTTTGGCATGCATCTTATTTACTCCCTTTTGAGGGACACTGGGGTCTTAGATACCCACTTCGTGGTTGAACACCACTCCCGGTACCCAACAGTCAGTTTTCGGGGTCCCGAACTGCGCGTTTTGGCCCCCGAGCCTTCATTTTGCATCGATTTGGGCTAATTTTTGGTGGAGGCCTTATTTTCATGGTTAGGAAGCTTGTAGGAGGGTGGGAGGCCAGCAATTGTTTTGACAACCAACTTTTTGTTTGGTCAAAAGCGGTTCAGCATGAATCCGGGAAGGAGAAAAGTCTGCGCGGTTTCACCGAAATGGGCGTAACTCTTTACACAAGAGGAATTAAAGTATGAGGCGACCATCGTTGGAAAGCTTACTCCCGGGGCTTCATTTTTCACTCAAGAATCTCCTAAATTCAATTCCGGACGGAGGAGATATGGTTGATTGAAGTAAGGCATCACTCCGGTTGAACAGAAATCTGCGCGGCTTCACGGAAACTGGCATAACTTTTTCCACAGGAGGAATTTTGATGCAAGGTCTACGCCATTGGAAAGCTAACTTCCGGGGCTTCAGTTTGGACACTTGAATGTCCACATTTGGACTTCCCTAGCACCCACCGGCCAGTTTTTTTCCCGACAGCTCCTGAAAAGTAGCTGTCCGGACAGAAAATCTAGCTGGCCGGCCACCCCTTTTGTGAAATGACATTTTTGCCCCTTTAAGTTGGTCAGCCATTTTTCTCTCCCTCAGTGTATTCCAGCTGTGCCAGCTGGTTGCCAATTGGACCATCCTCCATACACGTGTATGGAGGATTAGAGAGGTCCCTTAGATATTTTTCATGCCTCTCCTCTATAAAGGAGAGGCTTGACTTCTTGGCTCAAGGTTAGACATTTGTTAGACACATTTGAGAGAGAGCTATACCTTCCACCTCCCATTTCTCTCCATTTCCAAGCTCCAAAGTCATTTTTCTTCAAGTTTGGTGCCATTTCTTCATCACTATCAAGCATCCCCATCACCACTCCATTTCCAATAGCAAGGAGAGGTTCTCAGAGGCTTAGAAGCAACATTCCTCAAGCCAAGAGGTAGAAAAGAAAAGGTCTACAAGGGTAAGTCTCCATTTCCCTCTTTTGTAGCATTTTCTTGCTTCATTTCTTAAGCCTATTTTGTCACTGTTTTAGGCTCCGACCCTAACTGAAAGGGTCACTCTTTTGAGCTTATCTTCATGTTTGTTTAAGGGCTCAACCCTGTTTGAGCCATCCATTTGGCACTTGCTTCAATATCATCTTATATGCCATTTTTTTGCATGAAATTTCTACCCTATGAGTGATCTGTTTTCGAGCATAATGTAAACTGTAAGTGGGCCTATTTTGAGCCCCTATTCAACATTGAAGAAGGGCTCAATCTTGTTTGGATCCTCTATCTTGCACTTACTTCATAATCTCTCCTATTTACCGTAAATTTGCATGATTTGTTTGGCCTGTATGTAAATTGTTTTGGAGTTTGTTATGAACTGTGAGTAAGATTATTTTGTGTCCCTCTACAACATTGTAGAAGGGATCAATCTTGTTTGGGGTCTCCATGTAGTACCTACCATTCTACCCCTCTTTGGCCCTCATTTTTACATGCTCTTTTAGGCTTATCTAGGCTCTGTTTTCGGCCATCATCAGAACTGGAATGAGTCATATTTTGACCCTCTGGACATATTTCATTAAGGTTCTTTTCTTGTTGGATGAATGTTTGGCCTACTTTATGTTATATCCTCTTGTGGCCTCAATCTTGCATGGCATTTTTAGCATATTTTCATACTGATTTGGGGGATGTCATCTACTGTAAATGTGCATATTTTTAGTCCCTCTTCAGTGTTGTAGAAGGGTATTTTTCCATTTTGGCATCGCATGTATCACTTGCTTCAATACCCCTCTTGCGGAGCCATTTTTGCATACTTGCCTAATCCTATGTGTGCTTGCTGTTTAGCCTTTTTATGACTGAAAAATGCTAGTTTTTGGGCTGCCTTGCTTCTGCCTTTTCATTTCATGTATCAATTGTGCATGCATTGCATAGCTATAGGCCATTTCGGGTGCCAAAATTCATGTTTCGGGACCATTCCTTGCATTTGGTGTCATTTCGCCATCTTTCGGGACTGTTTTCCCCCATATTTCAGTGCTGAAATTCCATTGGCATGTTTGCATATCATTTTCTATGTCATTTCATGCCTTAATGCCATTGCCTCGGTTTGCGTGCCCGTGTGCATGCATTTCGAGGCACCTCATTTTCATCCATCGGCCTCTTATGTGAGTGTGGCTGAGGCTCTCTCATGTTAGTGTAAGCCCATATCATATTTCCATGTCATTTCATGCCTTAATGCCATTGCCTCGGTTTGCGTGCCCGTGTGCACGCACTTCGAGGCATCTCATTTTTCCTCTCTTGACCTCTTATGTGAGTGTGGCTGAGGCTCACTCATGTTGGTGTAAGTCCATTTTGCATTTTGTATGCTATTTTAGTCTCATTGTATATCATATTTCAGGCCGTTTCATGCCTTTATGTCATTGCCTTGGTTTGCGCGCCCGTGTGTACGCATTTCGAGGCACTTCTTTTTTATCCGACGGCCTCTTATGTGAGTGTGGCTGAGGCTCTCTCATGTTAGTATAAGTCCAATTTGCATTTGGAGTGCCATTTCATGCTTTAGTATCATTGCCTCGGTTTGCGTACCTGTGTGCACGCATTTCGAGGCACTTCATTTTCATCTCATGGCCTCCTATGTGGGTGTGGCTGAGGCTCTCTCATGTTGGTGTAAGCCCATTATTGCATTGCGTATGCCATTTCATTCATAGCATTGTGTATGCTCGGTTATGTATTACCTCGTTTAGCGTGTATGTCATTCCATAGCATTGTGTATGTTAGGATTATATGTTAGTTGCATTTTATGCATGTCATGCATATTGCATCGTGTTTGGGATAGGAGTTAGCCCGGACACGGGAAACGAGGTGCGTTTCGTACTCTGAGTGACGGAGCGGGTCTCAATTCCCAAGTCACCGACACTCTGGATTATCCATGATGGAGTTAGGTTTTGTTGTAGTGTTCATATGCATTCATTCTACATCGAGTTGTGCAATTCGGCTCCTCGGCCATCATGCATCGAGATGCGTGATTGGTGGTACGAGGATCGAGACATGCATACATTTGTGAAAATACATTGCTATGCCCCTTTCCTGCTCTCTGTTGCAGCATATCAAGAATCAGCGGTCTTCCGAGGCTTGGCGCGCTTTTCAAGAATCATTGCAAAACAGAGGCTAATTGGGGCATTCCAATGGATTTCCGCGCAAGGCAGCCCAGCATATATCATTCATCAGAATCGAGGCAGCCCCTGGCTTGCATGCCAGTTTACAGTTTTTCTTAGTTAATCTGTTAATTAATTAGGAATTTGTACATTATTTGGACTGTATTATTGGGACTGTACTATTCTTTCATTTGGGACTGTATTATTTATTCGGACCCTCTACGCGAGGGCAAAATTGTAATAAGTGTGGGTGAGTGTGATGTATGTCTTCCAACCCCACGTCTTTCTTCCCTTTTATTTACCCGCTTATGATGGTTAGATATAGGGCATATTTCAATTAGCATAACAGTATGACAGCATGTTTGCGTCATTCATCTATTTTGCACGCACCGGGCTCGGCGCATCATACAAATTGCATTTGTGTTTCAATTCCGAATTGAGTACGTGATAATTGTAGCATTTCATATGCCATGTTTAGAATAGCCGAGCCTACTATAGTTTGCATCTTTGCATGTGTTGCATTAGGCAATTCTGTGCATTTAGGATCATGCATGATTTCTAACGAACTTCTGTTTTGGCTTGGAGTACTCAGTGAGTTTTATGCTTTAGCATCCTTGCATGCGTGTGAGTGACTTCCATGATAGCATGCTTACCATGAAGCTATGTGCTTATGTGATATAACTGCCTTGAATGCCTGTGGGTGGAGGTTGAGTTACTTGAATTGGGACAATTCATCAAATGCTTGTTTTAAGCCCACTAGATAGTGGCAAAATCATATTTTCTTAAGCCCACCCGAGGGTGGCAAATCCACGTCTTAGCCTACCTGCGGGTAGCACCATCAAACCATTTTCAAACAAACAGACATGAAGTGTCTTGTTCCAATTCAGGCGATTCAGTCTATACTTGTATGCTGTGCTCATCACATAGTAACCTAGGCTAATAACTGGAATAAGAACTCATAATGTTTTCAAAATCAGATATCATGGTTAGTAGAGGCCGATCTTTGACCGGGCGAGCGGGGGTGCTCACGAAGTGACCTTCCCCAATCGTACCCAAGTTCCCGAGCCGAGGCAGCTTTGGTGATGACGGACACGTGGCCTTTGGCACCGAGTCAGGGTTTCCTAAATTTCCCATTTTAAAATATTTAGGTGGCGACTTTATATCTGGCAAAGCAGTCCATGTTTGGCACTTCTTTCAAAAAATCTGTTTTCAAAACGATTTGCCGGATTTGGACTCTTCGGTTCAAGACTGAGAACCGTGACATTTGAGTCCTTCGAACTGTAGTGATCCAATATCGAACCAGAACGGGGGGGATTCGCACTCCTTCCCCCGGGATGCGTTCGGGGACGTCTACAGTGGGCCTACATGCAAAAAGATGCAGAAGCCTACATGAAGAAGTGTGAACAATGCCAAAGGTTTGCACCTTTGATACACCAGCCAGCTGCTGACCTGAACCCTATATCCAGTCCTTGGCCATTTTCCCATTGGGGCATGGATCTCGTTGGACAATTGCCCCAAGTAACTGGGCAAAGGAAGTACCTGCTGGTAGCAACAGATTACTTCACGAAGTGGATAGAAGAAAAACCTCTTGCCAAGATCTGAGATATGGATGTCAAGAATTTCATATGGAGAAACATCATCACCAGATTTGGGATTCCAAGAGCAATAGTTGCCGACAATGGAACACAATTTGACAGTAAGCTAATTAAGAACTTCTGTGCAAAGTTCAAGATCAAGAACTACTTTTTAACCCCCAAGCTTTCCACAAAGCAATGGACAAGCAGAAGCATCCAACAAACTAATTCTGGATGAGATAAAGAAAAGGCTGCAGGCAACAAAAGGAAAGTGGGTAGACGAATTGCCCAATGTACTCTGGGTATATCGGACTACGCCGAGAAGATTAACAGGGGAATCCTCCTTTGCCATGGCTTATGGCACAGAAGCAGTCATTCCACTGGAGGTCGGCATCCCAGGGATCAGAACCCAAGGAGTTGAGAACGGGACTAATGATGTACTCTTAGCCAGAGATCTGGATCTTCTAGAAGAAAGAAGAGAGAAAGCTGCAATATAGCTTGCAGCATACCAGCAACAGCTTGTCAGAGCTTATAACAAGAAGGTTAATCCAAGGGAATTTCAAGTCGGCGACCTAGTCCTGAGAAAAGTCGTCGGCAACAAGAAGGATCCTAGGGAGGGTGTAACGCCCTCATAAAAGCAACATTAAGCCCATCAATATAGATATGCATTGATATATAAAATGTCTCCATCTTTCTATTCATCAGAGTAATTCATTACAAAAAGTATTACATATTAACAACAAAAGCATATACCCTAAGGGCTTACAGCTTTCCAAGTTAACACTTGGTTACAAAAAGAGAGTATTAACTCAATTACACATTAAGCCCTTGGCTTGAAACTACATGTAATACATCAGAAGAAAGCAACACCAAAAAGTCTGTCAGCCGCTAGCCTCCCAAGCTAAGTCCTTGGAGGTGGCATCCTACCTGTACCTGAAAATGATGTTCCCATATAGGGTGAGCCACAGCCCAGTAGAAATACACTAAACCAGCTATGAACAGTAACTAAAAGATTAGCAGTTGATAGATGGCCAACACTACTACATCCACAAATATTACCTTACAGTTCCATGACATATAAGTCCATGTTACAATTCATTTTCCATTTCTTTCAATTCTCAATTTATAACCATGGCTCAGAATCTGGCCAACAACTTATATGAGGCAGTAACTCATATTAAACATTTTCCCATTTCATAATAGATAAGCATACTAGCCATATCAACACACCAACAGATAAGCATATGAGCTATATCTACGGAGTCCATCCCTTATCTCCTCCCAAACAACATCAGGTTTAGAGGTCCATCCCATATCATCCCCTAAACCGTGGAGTACATCCCCTATCTTCTCCAACACAACACAATGCATATAAACAATAATTATACACATCACTAATCAATACATAAAGGTAATGTATTCTTTCAACTGTCATACTCAATGACACATTCCATTGATTAGTTTCTGTTTGCCTAATCATCATACATTGTCTACAACAATCAAGACTATCCTCCACCGATAGCCCAAAGCAGTTATTTCTAAACAGAAAATAAATGCACAAAATGGATAATATATCAACATTTCAATTCGGTGAGTGATAAACAATCCAACTACACATTTTAATCCCATACACTCCCAATCTCAACATTTCCAATTCAATTCCTCATTTCTCACAATTAATTATACCAATTAATTAATCAATGTAATTAGGGCATTTTCCATAACTAACATTACAACCCTTAAGGTTCCATTTTCATCAATGTTTTAACATAAATTCCATCTCTCTATGCCAAACACACATCTAGGTTTATTATAAATAGAAACCCCAACTTTTGTAAAATTACACAAAGGCCCAAACTTTCTCAAAATTACACAACAACACCCAACATATCAAAATGCTAAAATTGAAAGACAAAATCCATAAGGAGGAGTAGGATATCCCTACCTCAAAGTTTAAGCTCCAACGAAGATGAAGACCAAAAACCAAAATGCTCCAAATCGCTAAATTTTCAGATTAAATCAAAGCTCTCAACACCCTCTATCTTTTTAACAAAGAACTTAGGGTAGATTCACACTAGAAATAGATGAAAATTTAGAGAGAAGGCAAGTCTAGAGAGAGAGGGTCTCAGATCTAGGGTTTTGAAATGAAAAGTGATGAAAATGTTATGTTTAAAATCATTGCTGTCTGCTGATATAAAACAGGTTCACTCGAGCGAAGACTTGGTCGCTCGAGCGACCAGACACAGAAAACCCCGCTCGAGCCAAGAAAGTCTCGCTCGAGCCAACAATCCAGAATCTCGCTCGAGCGACAAAATGTTCGCTCGAGCCAACAACTCGAACCTACAGGTCTGCAACCAGAAGCACGCTCGAGCGATGGAACTCTCGCTCGAGCGAAGAAAAACCAGATCGCTCGAGCAAAGAAAATCTCGCTCGAGCCAAGAAATGTAGCTCTCAGGTCCAAACCAGACGCAATCGCTCGCTTGAGCGAAATCACTCTGGCTCGACCCACCAGACACAAAACACACCTCTCGCTCAAGCGACCAAACCCTGGCTCGAACGAAGGACCAAAACAAGGATCTCGCTCGAGCGACAAACTTCTCGCTCGAGCGAAGGTCCAGAATTCTAGGCAGCAACACTTGGCTCCCAAACACAACCAACCTGTAACTAACCTGCCTAACACATCCTATAACTCAAATACAAAGTAGGAAAGGATGTAAACAAGATAATAATCAATTACTAACATCCACGGACACACATCTGGATCACTGTACAACAAGGGGTAAACCCGGGATCGCTATAGAGGGCAAGCTTGGCCCAAATTGAGAAGGACCCTACAGAATCACTTTGGTATTGGGCAATGGGGCATATCGGCTTGAAGATAATGAGGGAAAAGCATTACCAAGACCCTGGAACACTTGTAATTTGAAATTTTTCTATCATTAGATGTTACTTGTTGTTTACTGACGACATCAATAAAATCTTCGCAGAATTCTTCAACACTTATGACTGATAAAGATGCATAATATGGTTTCTGGAAGACATGAATAATGAGAACCCAAGTGGAACTTAGGTTCACATTAGGGGCAGAGAGAAGACAAAGTTATTTAACACTTGTTGAAATTTGTAGCAATTTACAAGTTAAAATTAAACCGAGATTATTGTTTAACACTTGTTGAAATTTGTAGCAATTTACAAGTTGAAATTAAACCGAGATCATTGTTTAACACGTGTTGAAATTTGTAGCAATTTATAAGTTGAAGTTAAACCGAGATCATTGTTTAATACTTGTTGAAATTTGTTACAAGTTGAAGTTAAACCGAGATCATTGTTTAACACTTGTTGAAATTTGTAGCAATTTACAAGTTAAAGTTAAACCAAGATCATTGTTTAACACTTGTTGAAATTTGTAGCAATTTACAAGTTGAAGTTAAACCAAGATCATTGTTAACCGAGGTACGTCATCCCGAGAAGGTTGCACAAAGAAGGAAGTATATATTAAAGATATGCAAAAATATTCCAAGTATGGAGGCATACAAAGCAAGTATGCAAGCATTCAAAAGCAAAAGAGTTGTTGTATTAAAAACGCATCGGCAATGTGAAGAAGTTTCCAGTACTTCAAAGAAGAAAAACAAAGTACAAGAACAGAAGGGAAAAACGTAATGCTAAGACTCCTCAGCAGTAGCAGTTGGTTGAGTTTGGAGTTCAGACGATTGTTGGGAAGACATCTCAACAGCCTTATCCGCCACGAGCTCGGCGTCAATTTCTGCAAGAGTTTTATCTATGCTCTTGTCGGCAAGGGGAACGATGGCCGATGTCTTCTCAGCCACAACATCTTTAGGGACCTCCTCATCCTCCTCATCTTGAGTCAAGTCTAGGACTTGCTCATTCAGAGAAGGGGACTTGGTCCCAGTAGCCTCTTTTGATTTCCTTACCAAAACTTCCTCCTTGGCCTCATCCTCAAAATTAGATTCGTTGTCAGATTGACTAAGAGGTGGAGTTGGAATGGCAAGGGAATGGCATCAGTGTTCCTCAGGGAGGAGTCCTCAGGGACATCAAGTTTTTTTAGCAAAGTCATCCAATCAAGGGAGAAACCCTTGTTGCATGCTTGCTTGACTTGCTTTTCGTAGGCCTCTGTAACATCGGCCATGCCCTGAGCATACGCCTTCTCATCAGCATCTTTAATTTCGACCTCTTTGGTGGCCAAGGCGTCATGAAGCTTCTTCTGGGCCTGGGCCACTTTTTTCTCGGCCTCCTTCAGCTGGGCTTGAAGGACTTTATTTGTCGCCTCAGCAGCGCCAACCTTCTCTTCAGCTTTATCTCTGGCTTTAATAGCGACCTCGGCCTGATCCTCCAAGGTCTTTATCTTTGATTGCAGGTTCTTATTGGTTTTCTGAAGTGTGGTGACCTCCCTCTTCTTCTCAGCTAGCTTCTCACGGTTCTCAAAAGATTGTATTGAGAAAGAGTGGGCATGCTGGATGGCCTGAAAGAAAATAGAAGTATTAGAAAATATTCTAAGTATGAAATGAAGAGAAAGAAAGAAAAAGTACCAAGCAAAAACACTTACCTGAACAGAACGCTAAAGCATCATAGCGTAGTTCTCGTACTCACTGAACTCAGCGTTTCGCTCCAGATCGCTTGGAAGAAGCAAAGTAGTACTGAGAGCAACGCCGACATTGATATCATTGGCGCTGTCACTAGCCATAACAGGCTTATCTTCCACAGTGATTTCAGGAGTCCAGGGGGCATCAGGCTTTTTAGATCCCGAGGTTGTTGCAGAAGATGACCTCGGCCTCTTGGATTTGGTGGATTCGGACGGCAGTGTTTCGGCAGACCTCTTCGCAGGGACAGAGGTGGTTTTCTCACTTGGAGCCAATTTTGAGATTGGCAAAGTGCCTTCAGTCTCAACCTGAGTCACCTTGGCCTTTGGTTGAGCCTTTTTTTATTCTTTTCGGCTTCGGTGGAAGCTGGGATTGTGTTGGTTGTGCATCAACGTCAAAAGGAATACTGGCCAAGAGGTCTTTTGCAACTGGTTTTGGACGGCCCATCTTAGCGGCAAGAACTAGTCGCCAACGACGTTTTCGCTGAGATGGTGGGATCAGGTATGGAGCCGAAATAGATAGCTGTTCTGCTAGATCAGAAGTTGATCCTTGGTCTGTCCGAGATGTGGACGCGGTTTGTGGAGTTGTGGCAGAAGGTGGAGAAAGGCTTTTCTTCTTCCTCCTAGGGACGTCGAGCAGAGCTGACTTGTATGTTGGAATCAAATTGAGCACCAGTGGGGCCTTTTGCTTATGAACAGGAAGGTCAAGTAGTTTCTTTAAACCCGGACTTGGGTAAAAAGACTTGCGAAAGTCTTTTCTTGGTTTTGGAAGAGCTGCAAGGAAAAACAAACGTTAGAATATTTGAAGTGTTAAAGACTTTGAAAACAGGTAAATATGAAACACAGGGCTCTTACCATTACCCTCTACGAAAACTATCCGAGGAAGAGGGTAGAGGTGGAGGCCCTCATCTAGAGCAAATTCCCAGTTCCCCGAAGTAATAAAGTAATCATCTCCAACTCCCTTGTTGGAGTCTGGGAGGTCGGCAACGATTTTGTATTCAATGGACCTCGGCTTTAGAAAGTAAACATAGCCCGTGTCCTTTTTTAGGCCACACATGGTATAACAATACTGGATATCGGCTAAAGTGACCCTAACATTTTCTTGTTTCGCTAAGGCTATGATGCCATTAATAACTCGGTAGGAGTTGATGGCGAGCTGCATTGGGTTTAACTTGTAATAATGGATAATCTCACGAAAAAGAATGTTGAGTGGGAGCCGAAGTCCACACTCGATGAAAGCCACCACAGGGAAAGGCATGGAGTCATCAGTAGGCATGATGGAGTCATCATCCCCAGCCAACCTCAGATGGACGTCGGCTGGGATTACAAACTCATGTCTAAAGAATTCTAGTTTGGATGGGGTGTCTACCCTATGTTTCCACATACCCATGATGCCGGCTTAATCAAAGGGGTTGGATTTCAGAAGATATTTTGAAAGGGTTATTGGGACCTCGACAATCACTTAGGTAAATGTAGGTTTCAGTTTTTTCCTAAATTGTGGGTTCTACAGACAAATCCCAAACCTAAGTCTATGGAAATGAAGATTGAAGGCACAAATCTGGAAAAGACACCAAAAAAGCAGAAAACAAGAACAAGTTTCAGAATCAAGAACAAAGATGGACTATCAAGAACATAGTGAGTACAAGGGGTACAAGGTCAAGAATAGTGGCAAAAGTGCAAGAAAATGGTGAAAAGTGCGTGTATTCAAGCCATGGGGAAGGGTAAAATCATGGAATAAACACACTCAGATATGAGATTCACAACTCGAATGTTTAAACAAAGCAGTAATGGCAACAAGTAGTAAAAAGCATCAAAGAATTGAAAACGAAAGGAACAGTGGCTTACCAGAAAAAGTGAAGCCGATATGAAGGTCGCCGAAGTCAGGCGACGGTTACAGAAGTAACAGAACGACGAAAGCTTCACCAAGAGGGAGGAATGAAGGCAGTTGCAGAGCTTGAAGTCTGGAACAATGGCAGATTCGAAGAGAAAAAAGTAAAGAGAGAGAAAAAGCAAGAGTATCGAATGAAAAGTGAAGAAATGAAAGAAGAGGGAAAAGTTTTTGTTAAAACTTGAAACGACGGCAAAAAAGGGCAATTAATGCGCCTAGAGCAGCGAATACGTCAGACGGCGCACGCAGGCGCAAGACGGCTTACAGGCGCGTCACAGACACGATCCAATGATGATAAGACGCGTGAATAAAGCGATTGAATAGTGATGCATGACAGCTCATACGAGTGAAGGAATTCACTGGAATTCTTGTTCTTTATGGGAGACATGTCGGCCTTAAACTATGATCTCGGCTAAAATGATTAAGCCGACGTACTGGAAGGAGGTACCGATATAGGTTCCATCACCTCAGAATGTCGAGGTAATAGAACCTAGGGGACAGCTGTGGGGATATATTTTTGAGTACCAACACGTGGCAAGGTGACGCCGACGTGTCAGCCGAGGTTCCAAGTGTCCTGGTCGTAACGCCGAGATGATCTCGGCTAGGCCGAGGTTGTCTGTGAGAATACCGGAATCCGAGATAAGCGGATAAGGGACAAAAGTCCAAGAATGAAGAAAGACTTCAAGATGGATAAGGATAGTATTCTTAGGGGATCTATCCTTATCTCTTGGGGAGTCCAAAGTAAGCACTGAATAGGAGTCCATTGAAGCTAGGCTTCTATTGGGATTAGGATTGAATTAACTATAAAAGAGAGGCACCCCCGTGGGTCTAAGGTATGCAATTTATATTCTGAACAGTGAGTTTAGCACTATTGATTATCTTTGAGAGATATACTGACTTGATCGTCGGAGTGCCCCCGGGTGGACGAACCACCGTCGGAATCTTCTCTTTCTATTACAGGTTAGCCAGGTGTCATCTATTCTGCCAGTTCTCTCCAGCTGATTACTGAGTTGGCAGTGTGGTCGGAAAATCACCCATACACTCTCAATACTTTTTCTCTTGAGAAAAAAGAGGAATGGAATAATAAGATGGAAAAGAATTTGACATGATGTACAACCCACTACGTGGAACCCCCTTCCATTTGAATCTTTTAAATTTGAAATGATGTACAACCCACCACGTGGTTTTGTCCAAAAAAGGAAAGTACTGCAAAAAAAGGAAAGGAAAAAAATAATAATTAGTATATTTTGCTTCAGTTTTTTAAATTTATATTTTTTTAAAATTTTAAGAAATTTTTATACTTTTTAAAATGTATTTTACTTAGATGTATCTAAATAGTAAAATATTTGTTAAAAAATATTTTAAAAATTTAATAAATACATAAAAATACGAAAAATATATTGAATTTTTATATATTTTTTAATATTTTTGGTATTTAGTGAATTTTTTATAAATTTTTTCACAAATATATATTTTTTAAGTGTATTTGTATTAGGTATGTCTAAAATATTAAAAAAAAATTACTTAAAATATTAAAAAAATTTATTGAAAACAAAAAAATACGAAAATAAAAAAAAATTGAAAAGTGTTTTTTAAAAATTAAAACCAAACAAACTAAATAATAAGATGGAAATAAATTTGAAATGATATACAACCCACAACGTGGTTTTGTCCCCAAAAAGGAAAGTACTGCTAAAAGGGAAAGGAAAAATAGTAAGATGGAAATAGATTTGAAATATAATTCTAATGTTAGAGTTTTAAATGAAATTCTAGTAAGGTGAAAAAGAAAAAGAGTAACAGAGATAGAGAGAATTGTGGACCTTACTTTCACATCATTAAAGTTGTATTAAAACTCTCAAATTAGAACTATCAAACATTATTCATTAAATTTTAAAACCTTGGTTTTGTCCATCTTTTCCTTTCATTATTATATTATATATAAAATATATATATATACACGAGATGTATAGTGGACTTAAATATTTTTCAATTGGTGCAAGTTGTATTAATCTGATAAAATTCATTTTCATATGTTGTGTTAAATTGTTGTAAATTATGTATATTAAAAAATTACAATTTATCTTATAATATTTTAGATATCATGAAAATCAAACTATAAGATTACTATATATAATAAAAAAAATATTATGCACATGATTATTAATGTGTCATTTTTTGTCTAATTTTAGACATAAATTAACTTTTGGAGTAAGTTGAAAAAAAATTGAAACATGAAGGATCAAAATAAAAAGAAAAACACACACACACACAAATTTTAAAGGCTAATAAATTATTAGGTTGACGTCAATAAATTATTGTAATAGTTTTGTGTGGTAAAGCATACAATACAATACTAATAAATTATATGTATGTGTGTTAGGTTTATGTCAATAAATTATTATAATAGCTTTAGTTAGATTTATGTAGGAGTGTAAAAATGGCCCACAGTCCATCAGCAGTCCAAAGTCTGCCCGTGGCCTGGGATGGGCCCGGTCCGTTTGGGCTCAGGCCCAAGCCCCTAGACTAGGGCCTGGGCCATCATTTTGAAGTCCAGCCTAGCACGTGGGCCTGACCTGCCTAGCTCGGCCCATGGCCGAGCCCATCAGCCCATTTAAGGGCCACTCAAGGCCTGGCTCGAAACCCGGGCCGCTGGGCTCGCTCGAGGCCCAGTGTCTTTTTTAGTAGAAAATAATAAAATTTTGGTAGAAAAAATTTAAAAAAACAAAAAAAAATAATCAAGCCCACCCAAGCCCAGGCCCATCGGGTCGGCCCGTCTAAGGCCTGAATATCCCTGAGCTTGGGACTGGGACTTTTTTTTGGGTCTGTGGACCGGCCCGACCCGGCCCGAATTTTGACAGGAGCTCACGAGACCCAACATGGGACTGGTCGGGCCAAGTCAAATTTACACCCCTAGATCCATGAATGGTTGTGGTGAAGTATACAAATCCTAATCAAGCTCTACAATCTCAATGTAAATATGTTTCATGGTTAATGATTTTTAAAAACTTACGACCGCATTGTCCAATTTCGAATACTTATCATTGGATATATACTCTGCATACAACTACATGACATATACCAATTTTTTCCCAATATTACTATTTAAAACATTGCTGCTTATATTAGTGCAATTACAAATTAAAAAAAAAAAAAGAAAAATTCTAGGTTCTATGATCAATTTCTGTACAAATTGAAAAACTGATTACAAACACTTCCTTGCTTGCAGAGGTTTTTAATAGTTTCAAGGACAAGTTTGGGAACTTCAAGAAGTCTTTATGTGAGGATACCAAGGGACTTCTTTCATTGTGTGAAGCTTCATATCTCATAATGGAGGATGAAAGTATATTGAAAGAAGCTAGAGATTTCACAGCTAAACATCTCAAAGAATGGCTCAAGAAGGAGAGCATAGATCCAAATCTTGGCATGCTTGTGAGTCATGCCTTGGAGCTCCCATTACATTGGGCAATGCCAAGAATGGAGGCAAGGTGGTTCATTGATGCATATGAGAGGAGATTGGACATGAATGCCAAGTTGCTTGAGTTTGCCAAATTGGATTTCAACATGTTACAAGCAATTCACCAAGAAGACCTAAAACATGCATCAAGGTAAAAGACCACTTCCATGAAATAGAATTAAACCATAGGAAAATGCTATTCCACTAGAATATTTATATAGAATTTTACACCAGAATGATGTGGTAGTTTCATTTGTATTATTATCAAATTGGAACAACTTATTACTCAATTTAATGTATTTTATTTTATCCAAAAAAACTCTATTTTTTTAATTGTTATATACAATTAGGATACCAAATGAGTCGAGTAATAGGTTGTTTCAATTTGGTTTGAAAATTTGACTTAAAATGTGTTTAAATTTGACTTGTTTATCCTATCTCAAAGCAAGTTTTAATTAAGCCGGCAAGAAATTGAGCTCTAGTAATTTGATTTCATTTTATTTATGGTGCATATAAATTTTGGTTATTACACTTTCCCACTTTTATATTTGGACATTTTCCCACTTTGGCCCTTAAAGCTTGTTTTTCTTATTTTGGCCTTTCATGTTTCAAACTTTTCTCACTTTATTTCTAAAGCTAACTTCTATTCAAAATTAGATTCAAAAAAGGTCACAATAACTATCACATAATATAAAAAAATATATTATTATATTAGAGTTTAAATTTATGTAAGTGGTGTTAGTCATATATAATAAAATATTTTTATACCACGTAATTATTAATGTATCATTTTCTGTCTAAGTTTTAATAGGCCAAAGTGCAAAAAAAAATAATTGTAAGGGCCAAAGTAGGAAATGGTCAAACATAAATGGAGCAAAGTGTAATTTACCATTTAAATTTATCGAGTTGAGTAATAGGTTGTTTATTCTTGGTTTAAAAACTTAACGGGTTTCAGAATATGTTCAAGTTTTGTTTGTTTACGTAATAAGCTTATTTTAAATGAGTTTTTAATGAATTAAACACAAGTTGAGTTTGAGTTTAGATAACTTGATTCGTTTAATAGCTTTATACACAATTCTCAACCAAAATATGTGATAATGACATGTTTAAAATAATACAAGTCACGACATTTTTAAAATAATAAGTCACGTTTAAAATGGTGAGACCAAAATTTGTTACATTATTATTTTTTATTAAATTATTTATTTATATATTATTACTGATTTTATCTTTCTACATACTTAATAATTAGGAAAATGCGGGCGACCCCCAGCTTGGGGCGACCCCCAGCCCACGTGGCTGTGGGTGATTGGCTGGAAAGTAAAAAAAAAAAAAGAAAACTGACGAATCACAGCCCGCCACCTCACTGGGGGTCGACCCCCAGTGGGGATATTTAGCAGAACTGTAATAATTAATAGGTGGTGGGAAAGCACAGGTTGGGGGAAAAAGTTGCCCTTTGTTAGGGACAGGGTGGTGGAGAATTATTTATGGTCTCTAGGAGAGGCTTTTGAGCCTAAGTTCCAAAATTTTAGGAGCATGGAAACAAGGATCAATATATTGGCAACATGTGTTGATTGTCACACCCCAAATCCGGGCATGACCGGCCGTGGCCCACAGGGACTTAGCCCAAGGCACACGTAAGCCTAAACATGAACCCAAAACCATAAAGAATAAATGTGATGATAGTCCAGAAATAAATAAATCAACACTCAATCCAGTGACATATCACAAGTCAAAAACAAGTCATAACCAACTTCCTAAAAATACATATATACTAAATGGGATACAAACCGCCCACAAAATATTATAATTCTAAATAAAACCCAACCACAATGTATGCACAAAACTTGACAAAGCAACCTAAAACAATTTAAATAAATGCCCTAGAGGTCCATGAAATTGAGTCCTCGCTACACCATGAGTCCACTCAAAGTCCTTCTAACACCTAGAAATGGTAAACAACTAAGTCAGCTGATAGCTCAGTGAGTAACAACATGGATAGTAAATACAGTTTTGAAAACAGGGTTCAATTCCAAAATAAGATATATATCACAGAAACTAGATTGGCATACAGTTTGGTAAATACAATCTGTTTCAAAAAGAAGGCTTCACAGTTCAACACTTAAAATACTCATGTCTCGCAAGAACATGATAAACGACATTTTCCACTTAAAACAGATTATAACATGAACACCAATAATTTTTTGGGTACCAAGAAAAACAAATAATATGCCACACAGTTCTCAAGGCTATAAGCCCCGTTGGATCCAATATCGAACTAAGAGTCATCCTCAGGGTGGCACCTGGGCTTTTTCTCAAAGACGATCCGATTGAAGGTCACCTAGTTGTTTTTAAAGGTCTTTTCCTTACAATCGTTGAGCACTAGAGTCATCACGGCCCAACCCGGATCTGTTCCCTAGTGGCAAGAGTCACCACACACAGTGGAATAATTTCTCTAGACTAAATACATACATGGTCCCAATAATCAATACACATCAGTTTTGCAAAATATGGTAGTTCATCATTATAAACATAAGACCAAAACAAATAGCTTACAGTATGCCAAGTTTACACATGTTTCAGAAATAATTTGATTCCATTGATAATATAAATAATTTATCAAAACAGTTTAGTCTTAAAACAATAATTTAACTTTCCAACAGTTCAGGGTAAGGGAACATTTATAAAAATACGTAGCATGGAACTACTCACCTGGAAACGAAATAATATAATCCTCGAATAGGGTATGAGAGTCCAACTAGTGCCCTGAACCAATATGAAAACTACACATCACTACTAATTTAAAAATACTAAAGAATACGAACTAAGTAGCCCCAAACTAAAGCGCACTAACACGGCTCAACCCAACTCACCATTAATCTTAAATATTACCTAAGTTCGTGTTCTTCACGGTCTAAAGCCACCCAAGACAAAGGTTCCGATCGAAACTTAACTAAAAGTGACTTTAAGATAAAATAGAGTTTTTCCAATCTCTTCGCTAACTTTGAAAATTAAAAACCCACTCCACGTTGTTCAAAAAATTCTAAAACCCTCCAGATATCAACTAATATATCCTAAGTTCCAAACCCAATTGGTTTCACTTGATTTTCTTATCAAAATAATTATTTACAATTTATTATATCCAAACAGGTTGTTTTCTGCAGCACTTTAAAGAAATTGACGGTTCTCTTAATATACACGAGCAATCAATGCAAGGCCAAAAACGTACGAAACTAGACTCGTAACCGGTTCTAATGACACTAATTTGATAATTTTTGGATTTATACCCAAAGAGAACAATACTCCCGAATTTACTGTTTCGGACTGGTTTCCTGGACAGATTTGAATACCTCAATTTATATGGATTTTGACTCCCAAAAATTATGAAAAAATTCTGATATGCAATAAAATATGTAATTAATCTATTGTAAAAATTTCAGATTAAAATTCATCCATTTGATATGATTTCTCTATTTTTAAAGTTTGTGATTCTGTGCAGAATTTTTGGACTAAGAATTACACCATTCTTTATACATAAAGCACTATCCCAATCAGCCAAATATTTCATAGCCATGCCCAACACATGAACCTACTTCACCGATTTGATCCATCAACTACATAGCAACTCACAAGAAGAAGAAAAAGATAGTGAAGGAATAAAAATAATAAGGGATTTACCTTGCCAATGGCCACCACAAAACTCAACAATTTTCACCCAATGACCTAGACGTCTCTCTCCCTCCCTTTACCTCTCATGGCTACTCAGAAAAGTTGTGGGAAAACAATATCATAATAATTAGGGTTTGTGTTTATTTTATTGATGCTAGTGGTGGGCACACATAGGTCAAATAAATAGGTAAATATACAAAATACATATATAAGTTTTATGCAACTCAAATGGTAAAGCCTTATTTATTAAGTTTGTAGTCTAGAGTTCAAGTCACACCCTCCTCTCTATTTACTTTATTTTTATTTTTAGATAATAAATCTTGCCTCTAAATTAAAGACTTTCACCATAAATTTATTTTAGGTTTAAAAATTAATTAAAAGATCCTCCAACAATATTTAATTTGCACCTTAGAATTCACCACCAAAATATTTGAGATTGTAATATTATTATTATTTAATTATTTACTTAATTTTTATATTCGGGTTCTCACATTGATGATGTGGATGATGCTTATGGTACCTTGGATGAACTTCAACCTTTCACCAATGCCATTGACAGGTTGGTACTACTAGGGAATGTCATTCCTTCTTAATATTTGCTCTTAGGTGACTATGATTTTAAGCTTGAAAAAGTCTAATAGTATAAAAATCGATCATAAAATCAGAAATAATTTTCTCACTGATAATAGATTTAAGTTGAAGAATTATTTAAGTTTCTACCACAAAATCTTGAAAACACTTATGCATCTCAGATGAGATGTTAATGCAATGGAACAATTTCTGGACTTTTTAAGTTTTAAAAATTCTAAACAGACATTTATTGATTACAAAATCAAACATAATCTTCTCTCATACGAGGTAGATTTCACTTTTTTGTCAGCTTCCACACTTATATGAGAGAATTTATTTGATTCTATAATTATTTTTTGTACAAGTAAAAAGATTATTTAAGTTTTTAACACAAAATTTTAAAAATACTTTTGCATCTCAGATGGGATGTCAATGCAGCTGAACAACTTCCAGACTATATGAAGATATGCTTCCTTGGTTTATTCAATACCATTAATGAAATGGCTTATGTCACTCTTAAGGAACAAGGTGTCCATATCCTCCCATACCTTAAAAATAAGGTACCCACGTCGTTTTTTATATCTTATTTAAGCAAACTACCATATAATTATTTGATCAGATTCAAACAAATGTTGTATATTAGCATACTAAATCTATGCTCATTTACTTCTTGTGTCAATTTGATTCTTATAGTTCTCATGATATCAATTTTATCTTGAAAATTTTCAAAGAGTGTCAATTAAATCTAATTGATAATGTCCATTTGAAAAATAGAATGAAAAGGAACAAAATAGTTCATTCATTCTCTTCAAAGTGATTGAAAGGTTGTCATCTAATTTAAAATGATCTATTTCTTTTTGAATGTGTAACGCCCTCATAAAAGCAACATTAAACCCATCAATATAGATGTGCATTGATATATAAAATGTCCCCATCTTTCTATTCATCAGAGTAATTCATTACAAAAAGTATTACATGTTAACAACAAAAGCAAATGCCCTAAGGGCTTACAGCTTTCCAAGTTAACACTTGGTTACAAAAGAAAGAGTATTAACTCAATTACACATTAAGCCCTTGGCTTGAAACTACATGTAATACATCAAAAGAAAGCACCACCAAAAAGTCTGTCAGCCGCTAGCCTCCCAAGCTAAGTCCTTGGAGGTGGCATGCTACCTGTACTTGAAAATGATGTTCCCATATAAGGTGAGCCACAGCCCAGTATAAAACACTAAACCAAATATGAACAATGACTAAAAGATTAGCAGTTGATAGATGGCCAGCACTGGTACTTCCACTTACAACACTTTACAGTTTCGTTTTTCATTTCTTTTCAATTCTCAATTTATAACCATGGCTCAGAACCTGACCAAACAACTTATCTGAGACGGTAACTCATATTAAACTTTTTCCCATTTCATATTAGATAAGCGTACTAACTATATCAACACATAAACAGATATGCATAAAAGCACTATCACATTTCCAGAGACAAGCATATGAGCTGTGTCAACACATCACTAGATAAGCATATGAGCTCTATCTATGGAGTCCATCCCCTATCTCCTCCCAAACAACATCCGATTTAGGGGTCCATCCCCTATCATCCCTTAAACCGTGGAGTACATCCCCTATCTCTTCCAATACAACACAATGCATATAAACAATCATTATACACATCATCAATCAATACATAAAGCTAATGCATTCTTTTAACCGTCATACTCAATGACACATTTCAGTGATTAGTAATAGTTTGCCTAATCATCCTGCATTGTCTACAACAATCAAGACTATCCTCTACCGATAGCCCAAAGCAGTTATTTCTATACAGAATATAAATGCAACAAATGGATATATATAATCAACATTCCAACTTGGTGCTTAGTTTCTATACAGAATATAATCCAACTATACCCTTTAATCCAACATTTCAGTGATTAGTTTCTATACAGAATATAATCCAACTATACCCTTTAATCCCATATATTCCCAATCTCAACATTTCCACATCAATTCCTCATTTCTCACAATTAATTATACAAATTAATTCACCAATGTAATTAGGACATTTTCCATAATTAACATTACAACCCTTAGGTTCCATTCTCATCAATGTCTCAACATTTATCCCATTTCTCTATGCCAAACATGCATCTAGGTTTATTATAATTGAAGCCCCAACTTTTGTAAAATTACACAAAGGCCCAAAGTTTTCTAAAATTACACAACAACTCCCAATATATCAAAATGCTAAAATTTAAAGACAAAGCTCATAAAGAGGAGTACGGTATCCCTACCTCGAAGTTTGAGCCAAAAAGGAGATGAAGGCCAAAACCCAACGTGCACCAAATCCAAAGATTTCCAGATTAAAACGAAGCCCAAGTCACCCTCTATCTTTTTAACAAAGGCTCTAGGGTAGATTCACACTCTAGGGAGATCAAATCTTAGAGAGAGAGTAAGATTAGAGAGAGAGAGGGTCTCGGATTTAGGGTTTGAAGATGAAAAAGTTTTGTAAAAGTGATGTTTAACTCGGCTGCTGCTAACTGATATAAACAGGCTCGCTCGAGCGAAGGCTTGGTCGCTCGAGCGACCAGACACAGAAAACCCTCGCTCGAGCCAAAAACTTAAAAGCACGCTCAAGCGATAGAATGCTCGCTCGAGCGAAAGACAACCAGACCGCTCGAGCGACCGAAAGCTCGCTCGAGCCAAAAATCACAGTGTTCAGGTCCAGCACCAGACACAATCGTTCGCTCGAGCGAAGGAACCCTGGCTCGAGCGAAGGATCTAAAACACTGATCTCGCTCGAGCGAAGTAAAGCTCGCTCGAGCCAAAAACTACAGCTCTCAGGTCCAACTGAGATGCAAATGCACGCTCGAACAAAGAATACTTGGCTCGAACCGCAAGACACAAAACTCAACTCTCGCTCGAGCGAAGGTCCAAAAATCTGGGCAGCAACACTTGGCCCCCAAACACAACCAACCTGTAACAAACCTGCCCAACACATCCCATAACTCAAATACAAAGTAGGAAAGGATGTAAACAAGATAATAATCAACTACTATCATCCACGGACACATGTCCGGATCACTGTACAACAAGGGTAAACCCGGGATCGCTATAGAATGGGTCATTTCGTCCTTTTTTTCTATTCAATTTCTTAATGGATGCTATTAATAAGACTAAATCGACACAATATAAAAAAAAAAAATTGAAGAACAAAATCAATACAATTTAAATTACAGACCAAATTGACATGAGGAAACATATAAAGAATATAATTTGCTTTTTTGAAATGTTGTAGTGGCGAGATTTATGTCAATGTTACATGAAGGAAGCAAGATGGTCTCACAGTGGATACATGCCAACACTTGAGGAGTACCTTGACCATGCATGGACTTCATCCTCTATTCCTACATTACTAACACATGCTTATTTTCTAAGTACAAATGCCATAACCAACGAGGAGTTGGAATGCATAGAAAAGTGCGATGACATAATTAAGTGGTCATCAATGGTTGCAAGACTTGCAGATGATTTGGGAACATCATGGGTGTGTAAGCTAATTGGATTGGGCTTCTTTCAAGTTCTCTAATTAGACTAGAGGGTTTAATATAGAGTAATTTTGGCCTGTTTTGAGTCTATCTTGATAATCCAAACTGTTTAATTTTTAGCGTCTTTTGAGTAGATTATTAATACAAAAAATTCAATTGATCAGATATTGTTAGTCACATGGTTGGATCATGTTTTCCTTTTTAAAAAAATAAATGACAAGTATAATCTTGAGAATAGACAGTCTATTTTTTTAAAAGACAAATGTGATCCAAATATGTTACTACCGATATTCGTTCGACGTGTTTATTGCATGGATGATCTACTCGGAAGGTAAAAAATAAGTGGTTCAGATCACCAAGTTGCACCCAAAATGGGTCCAAATTGCCCTAAATTGGATCCTCTAGTCCAATTAGAGCAATATATATTTCTTATATTGGCCTAAGTACTTCATAAAGTTTACTTACAATTCCTTTTTCTTTACTAACACCTATTGATCTGCAATTTCTTCTTGATTTGTTTAGGATGAGGTAAAACGAGGTGACATTCCTAAATCAATCCAAATTTACATGCATGAAACTGGTGTTTCTGTAGAAGATGCCAAAGAACACATAAACTATTTGATTAGTGAGGCATGGAAGAAAATCAATGAAGCTCGTGTTGTGGACATCAATGGCACTTTTGTTGAGATTGTAACAAACATGGCTAGGGTTTCCCAATTCATGTACCAACATGGAGATGGCCATGGACATGATGTTGGAGGGAAGAACAAAGAACGTGTCACTTTGTTGCTCATTGAGCCCATTCCCCTTAAATAGATAAATCTTGCTTTAAGTTAAAGAATAAATTATAGAGGTACTTTTTCATAAATCTCTCTTCACCTACTTATATTTCACTTAATCCAAATTGTTTTCTTATGTTTCAATAAATCCCATTGATGAGTAATTCTATTTCCACACACTAAATCTCCCCAGGGCACACACTTAATGAATTTCTTCAAAATCACATTTTTATCGTTTAATTAAATTATAATTTAGGACAAATCTTTATCTTTTTCTATTTTCCCAATACACATCCGAACATATAGGGTTTGGTTGGATATCAACCTTTGAACAGATCTAGAGTTTGCAAATGTTGGGTTCACGACAATAAAAAGATTTGTAGAGGTTGGGATCGTGGCGGAGAAGGTCGTAGAGGTTAAGGTTTTGAAGAAATGGTAGGTAGCAAGGGTATATTAGGGTGGTTTAGGCTAAAGCGAGGATGGGCTAAGAGTAGCGGTGGCAATAGAGGGCTAAGAGTGGTGGTGTTGGCGGCAACGACAACGGTAGCAGTGTCATTCCAAGTTTTTCAAAAGAAGACACTACAACAAAATGCACATTTGGCGACTAAATATTTAGTCACCAAAAGTACAATTTTTAGTCGCCAAATGCTTTGCCCGACTAAATATTTTGGTCGCTAGACTGGTCGCGGAAAACTTGTCAGGGAAGGTATTGGCGACTAAATATTTTTTAGTCGCCAAAAATCCTAAAAATGGAGACTAATATTTTGTCGCCTAAAATAAAATTTTAATCACCAAAAATCTTATTTTCTGCTACTAAAACTTTGGTCGCCAAAACTTGAAGTATGTATGGCGACCAAAGTTTTAGTCGCCAAAGGGTTTTTTTCATCTTTTTATTTTTTTATTTTTTTCATTTTATTTTTTTTAGCTACTAAATTCTTAGTCGCCTAAAGTCTGCTTTTATTTTAGCTACTAAATACTTAGTAGCCAAAAGTTTTTCTCCATTTTATTTTTATTTTTAGCTACCAAATATTTAGTAGCCAAAAGTTTTTTTCCATTTTATAAATAAAATTATCTTATACTAATAAAATTAGCAACCATTCCACAACACACACACATTTCACTTTCAACCATTAAAAAAAAAAAAAAAATCATATTTAACATCAAATTAATATTTCCAAAAAAAATTCTATACAAATCAAGTATAATCCAATCTCAAAAATATAATTCCATACATAATTCCATGGTCAAACTGTGGGTTTTTTTTTTTTTTTTAATGTATGTAATTTTTCCTAAAAAATAAATAAATAAAAAAATGAAAGAGAAAGTAGATAAGACATCAATTGAAAAAAAGAGGGGAGAAAGTGGTCCATGCTGAAGGGCCAGCTGAAGGGTCAATCGGTTGTGGATCCACCACAGTCAGAGTCCCATTCGCCTCAGTCACCCCTTGATCTGCTGAGTTATGATCCTGTCCAAATAGTCAACCCCTGATCAGTTTCTAAGTGAAGCTAAAATTAATAGAATCTCAAATTGTCAACTTTATGGTTCATAAAATCCAGCTCAAACATGTCTCACCACATTGATCATGTTGGGCACTTTCACCAGACCAAGCTGGTTCACAGGTAGCATTCCATTAGCAGGGCGTTGGTCAGTCACTACCAATGCATTAGAAGTTTGATGCAGTGACCGCAACTTAGTAGCACTTTGTTCCGCAGTATCAGCTTCAGTATCTTCATCTTTTCTAATCAATGCAGACTAAATACAAAAGAAAATACTACTATCAGTGTCATAAACAGTATCATGCATGTATATACATATGTGCACATATATAGATATATATTAAAAGAAACTGGGCTAACAATTCTTAAAAGAAATTGGGCTGAATCCGATTGTACTCAAATGTTGTAGATCACATACCTGGCGCTCGGGGAATTTAGGCATTTCAGCCAATATATCCACTAAATCTGCACCTTTCCTACTCAATGCAAAATATTCAACAGCTCTTTGCTGTATCTCAACATCAATACAACTCTCATATCTGGAAAGAAAGAAGGGCAAGACAGTGTAAAAGAATTTCAAGGCATTTGTGAGAAAGCATGAACCACAAGCTCCAAATAAATGAAAGGAAAAAATTACAATCCAGAATGGGTTAAAACTCACTTGTGAAAAATTGCCCAAATTTGATTCTGTAATTCTGGGTCTGGGGGTTGATTGTGCATCAAAATCTTAGCATATGTTGAAAGAAGAATGGAAATCGTAGAAGTCCTGATGATGCATAATGTCCATTAAGTTACTTAAATGATGAACAACAAATATTACCAAGAAAGCAAAAGTTCAAGTGCCCTTCTGAAACAGTAGGAAGCTTCTCATGTGTGATGCTAAAAATCTCCTTTGGACTACACCCAGGCCGTCTGGCCAGAAGGTGACTGTATTCTCCAAGGATATAAGCACTGACCTGCTCCCAAAAAACCCAATGCCCAAATACAATTATGCCTGGCAATTGATTTGATCCAAAAAAAGTTCCTCGATAATTAATCTTGGGATACGTAATTAAATTATGAAATGGTTAGGAACTTGGTAATTAATCTATCAAAGAGAGGACACAATATTAAACATAAGAAGGTAGTTCAGAGCTGGCAAAATCCAAAATATGCCCATTCTGTAAAAAACAAAAATACCAGACTTTGTATAAGCCTAATACAAAAAGCCACAGATTCCAAGTCCAACAAAGTCCTTATTCTTCATGTCAACAACATGCAATATCAATAAAATGCATTTACTGCTAAACTAAAAGTGTGTACCACAACAATGTGGGGTTGAATCAGCACCAAAGGGTCAAACTAAACATTAGCTCTAACGTTTGACTTACTAACACCTAAAATATATTCTTTTTCACATTTTATGAGAAAATGTAAATGAATCATGGGCAAAATATACACAGCCTTATGAATCATAAAAAAAATTACATATACACACCTTGACCATTGTCTCGTGTACAGCAGGCTTGTCAAGATACTCCTTGGCTTTTACTGCTGCATAAAGCTAATGAAATACAAAAAGTGAAAGGCAAATAGTGAATGAATGAATTTCATAAAAAGACAAGACAAATAATGAAGCATATGTAAGAAAAGTTTTAGTCACCTGTAGGTCTTCATTGTTCGTAACAAATTGCACAACACGAAACCAAATGTCATCACTGGCAAAATCGTCTGCTTTATCAATCAACTGAAGGATCACATCCACATACCTGCACAATGATTAGAAAAGAATGATAGCAAAAGTAGCATATACAATAACAAAAGGATGTCCCTTCAATAATGTACATTATAAATAAATAAATAAATAAATAAACATTTTGCAATATCTGATCAAATAAATACTCAGAAAGCTCAAGAACAATTATTCAAATCAAATATTTTACTGCGGTATGATCAATAAAAAATTGGATATACAAAATTGTAGAGCAACAGTTTTTTAAGTATTTAAATTTTGTCTTTCATTTATAACCAAATAGTATGATATATAAATTATCAGTAAGCCTGGTTGTGTAAACCTTACAGCCCTCATCCCAGCCCAATAATTTTGACATCACAATCTCTGATCTATGTTGGAAAACAGATAGATTTCAGTTCTTGATGCTCATTGAGCAATGGGGTGGAAATGAACAGTAATACTGGCACATAGATGTTTTTTTTTAAAAAAAAACGAGAATCCATATGGTTCAATACTTCATGGCCTTCAACTTGTGCAATTCAGATCGGGATGGTCAAAAAAGACTCATTTAGCTGACTCATTTAGCTGACTTCTTTTCAATCTAAATCCTTGGTGTGTATTATGTTTACATGAACATTCTCTGTAGGTTCTTCTAAAAGCAATACATCTTCTTCATTTGACCCAAACATGCTACAATATAACCTATTGAAAAGCAAAGAACATCAACTACAATTTCTTTGGAGGATGACAATAGAAAATGCAAAGAAATTGATCCAAAAATCTGCCAATCAAGACCATTGGGCCATTTTGATCATTTTTAGTGGAGACCGAGTGGAAACCAAAAGTTGTCCATGCTTTTGTTTTTTTTTTTGGACAAGTTAAAGTTGTCCAGGTTTAATATGTAGTAATAATGGATAGATAACAAAGTTTCAATGAAGCAAGGATTACTAGATTGTAGAAAAAATTTCAACCATTGTGCACCCAGAAACATAGTGACTCATGTGCTTTCCATTAAGGGTTATAGTTCCTTAAGGCATCTACAAAACAACTATCCTCCAACAAACAATGGCAACCCCCAGAACATAACATATACACACAGAAATTGAACTGTTTCCACATTAAACCCAATTGCTGCATCAAATATATACACATAGAAATTAATCCACAAGTTCCAAAATAAGAAAATATGACACTTTAGAGTCAAGTATCAAACTTTCCACTTCGGAAAAAAAAAAATTCAGTAAATCAGCACTATAATTTTTATATTAAAAATTTTATCAATTTGTAAATCATGAATCCGATGGTCTCCAATCCCCTGATCTTCTTGGCAAACAAAGAAAGATTATGCAAACAAAAAAGAAACCAAGAAAGAGTACCAACTTGGAATTGTGGAGACAACTTCACCCATCTGAAGCCGATTTGCACAAAAAAATGAAATCAAGTTACTCAATTATCAAAATTGGGGAGAACCCAGCTGACAGAAATGCAAGATCAGAAAAGGGTAAGGGCAGGGTCAAAGAATCATACAGAGAATTGTGATTTTTCTAGCATTGTCAGGACCAAGAACGAGTTTGCCACCAAAAAGCGAAGAGAACAATTGAGTAAACACAATCCCCATTTTCAATCTCCCTTAGATGGAGAATCAAAAGGACCAATCAGATCTTTAAGGTCCCTACAAGAAACCTCTAAATATTTTGAGAGAGAGAGAGAGAGAGAGAAAGCATACGCGAGATGGAGCATCAATGGAGCAGAGTTCATCTCCGCGATGAAGCCTCTAGATCTCGCGGCGGTGGATCTATGAAGATCGGCAGAGGAGGAAGAGGCGGCGGCGTGAAAAGATCGGCGGTACTCACGATGACGATGGCGATGGCGGAGGAGGAGGAGGTGCTCCGGTTTCTGTCGAAGGCGAAGAAGAGCGGCAGTAAGAGAGGAAGGAGAGAGGAGTAGCGGAGACGGGGAGGGAGAGGGAGAGGGAGAGGGAGAGGGAGAGGGATACCGAAAATAGAAAGAGAGAGAGAGAGGGAGAGAGGCGCAGATTATTTTAGGGTTTGGTTTGGAACAAAATATATATACATATATATATCATTTTATGCAGATTATTTTAGGGTTTGGTTTGGAACAAAATATATATACATATATATATCATTTTATACAATTGACGACTAAAATACCAGTGGTCGCCAATTATATATATGTTACACCATTAGCGACTAAAAAATTTAGTCGCCAATTACTTTTATAAATTCCTCAAATTTAAATTATAAATGTCTCCCTCAAATTTTTTATTTTTTGGCGACTAAACTATTTTTTGGTCGCCAAAGATAGTTTTTTTTTTTTTTTTTATTTTACATTTGTTGACTAAATATTTTAGTAGCCAATACCTAATATACGGCGACTAAACTAATTTTTGGTCGTTGAAAATATGTTTTGGCGACTAAACTTTTGGTCGCCAAAAGAAAAAAATAAATTTTTAATTTTACATTCGGCGACTAAATATTTTAGTGGCCAAAACTCAATATACGGCGACTAAAATTTTATTTTGTCTCCAATTCTAGTATTTTTAGTGACTAAATTATTTTTTAGTCGCCAATAATCAATATAACCCGACTAAAAAAATTTAGTAGCTAAATTTTATACTTTTGGCGACCAAAAAAAGTTTTAGTCGCCAATTCCAAAACTTTTGATGACTAATTTGTTTTAGTCACCAAAGGTGTATTTTGTTGTAGTGAGAAGAATAGGTGGATAAAAAAAATAAAAATAAAAAAGGATTTTGAAAATAAAATATAAGAGCATCGTTGGAATGAAGAGATGTGTACTAAGAATATTTTTATTTTTGATGTGTGCTCTGAGAAAGTATTCATTAAGTGTGTGCTCTGAGGAAATTTAGTATATGGAAATAGAATTACCCCCCATTCATGTTATAGTTACTAAAACACCCTTGGAGGTTATTGTGTTATTCAAACAATATCACCAACTTCAAATTAGAAAAAATTGCTTCATATACTCTCCAAATTTCTTTGAAATTTGAAAATGAGTTTGCCGATTTTCCTTCTATCATCTACAATCGGTGTTGTATCATTCGGTTTGTAAGTTGAAAGTGTTTTGTCGCTGGCATCACATTATTATTAATTTACTTTTAATACTTAAATTTAGCAAATTTAGAATTATAGTGCTCAAAATTTGTAAGGGGTTTCGTTTTTAGCTCCTCCATTATAAGTCTTTACAAATGCAAGGACACAAAAATAGTATTACTAATATAAGTTTTCCAAGAGTACATTTTATTTGAATGAAAATACCCTTATTGAATCTAAGGGCTTGAAAGAACATAATGTATACAACAGTCATGTTAACATATAAAATTAATACCACATCTATCAACTAATAATATATAGGAGTTGGCAACATTTAGCAACATTTGAAATGCACCATTCCTCCTTGCCAGGTATTTTTCATGCAATTGCAACCTCAAATGTATGCACTTAAATTTTATTAAGACAACAATGCCTTTAGTTGGATCCATGAACGTGTGTGGTAAAGTACACAATATACTAATCAAGATCCACAATCGCCAACATAAATATTTTTTTCATAGTTAATGATTTTTAAAAATTCATGACTGCATCACCTGATTCCTAATACTTATCACTGGATACTCTGTATACAACTACACTATGACATATTTTGGTCAATACTACTAATTAGGTGCTTATATCAGTGCAATGAGTAATTAAAAATAATAAAAAAATTCTAGGTTCTATGATCAATTCTATACAAATAGAAAAACTAATTAAAAACACTTTCTTGGTTATAGATGTAGTGTCTAGAGACTTAATCCTGACTTGTTTATGTTAAGTGGTAACCGTTACTCTATACTTACTTTTTTTTTTTTTTTTGGGACTTTTGAAAAGTTATGGGTTGCATTTGACCTTTTAGTTATTATAATTGAAACCTCCTCTTCATTGTTTGGAGCCTTGATTGATGAGTTAACTTGTTGCACTACAAAAATTTCAATTTTTTGTGACGGCATACTCCTAATGCCGTCTCAAAAACCTTTTAGTGATAGCAAATGGGGGGTCACAACAGAAGGCGTTGTTAAAATATTTTAGCAATGGCATAGTGCCGTCGCTTTTTTATTTATTTATTTATTTTTATTTATTTATTTTTTTGCGACGGCAAATGTGGCCTTTTGCCTATAATATGTAAAAAATTGAGACCTTTTGCGACTGCAATGTTTTATCGTTGCTAAAAGTTTTATTTGAGATGGCAAAAAAAAATGCTGTCGTGAAATTTTTTTTGTTACGACTGTGACGACCCGCTCCCCGTACCCAAGGGTTAAGTATCGTGATAGCTAGTAACTGAGGTTACCTCCGGCCAATTTTTAAACAAATTAATAAACGCAAGCGGAAGAAATATTTAAGTGAGGGTACTAAAATAATCATTGGAGTTTTTATTTTTATTACAAAATTTATTGACCAAAAAGGCCGATATTTACATATAAAAATATGATAAAAGTGCTGTGTGTATCTATTCCGCAACCCGACTTTTCAAAAGCTATTTCTGAATTGCATTGTTTCCTGAAAATTGGTAAACAACTATAAGCACATGGCAGCGTGAGAAATATTATACTAAGAGCATAAAGGCATAAAATTCACCATGGATAATTATTGGTTAAACAGAGCTTGATATTAAAATATAAAATATATAGTACGGAGATCATTTGATATATATATACAGAAATCATATAAACAAAATAATGATAACTACGGTACAGAATGGAACAGAACAGATGTATGGACTAAAGAGGTGGCTCGTACGAACTCTAGAGGTGGCTCCCACCATAGTGTAGCACTTAGTTCCGTACAATACTTTGCTCCACACGAGAAGTCATAACCACGGTACAGAACAGAACAGATGTATGGACTCAAGAGATGGCTCGTATGAACTCTAGAGGTGGCTCCCACCATAGTGTAGCACTTAGTTCCGTACAGCACTTTACTCCATACCAGAAATTCAAAGGGTCAATGGATCCATGACAGACAAAGGGTCACAAAGTGACTAATCAGAGAGCCGATGGTTATTTAGGTCCCCCAAGGCGTGAGACTCCCGTGGTGGTACTTACAAAACATAATTATATATAAGATCATAGTCAAATATTCTTTAAAATATAAACAAATATATCCATGGGTTTCATTTTAGTAAATAGGATTCACAAATTAATCCATGTAATTAAAATATTAATATAATTTATAATAATTTATAAAACATAGCTTATATAAAATAAATAATGGTAAGTCAAAACATACGTAAAATATATTTTGGTAACTCAAGATGTAATATAACTCACCTTAATTTTAATTTCAATTTTTACCTTTCGCTCACTGTGACCCACTAAATATTTCAAACTAAACTCAAAATATTATTTATAAAAAGAAAACACTAAAGAGAGAAGAGAGAGAGAGAGAGAGAGAGAGAGAGTGGAAAATGGGTGAGGATGAAATGGCTCTGGACATTTATATATATATAGGCGACAAAACTTGGGAAGAAAGACACTTGCCGGGCACGCTTTTATTTTTGGTACAGAAAATGTTACGTTTTAGTGTATTTTGGTCTAAAAAAAATATAGAGAAAAATATAATAAAAATATCATAATACTCAGAAAATAATTTCGAATAATAATATAAAGTTAATTTTTTTTTGAAATCATTTATAATTAAATAATACTAATATAAAATTTAAAGGACTATTTAAATTTTCTGGTTATTACAACGACAACATGACCTCTGTCACCAATTTCTTTTGTGGCGGCATTGCCTATGTCGCCAAAAAAACAAATTTTAGTTCTAATGTTTTTGTGACGGTGTGGTGCCGTCGCAAAAAAAAAAAAAAAATGCATAATAATATAAAAATTCCTGCATAGAAATAACAATTTCTCCATAATAAAAATATTCTTGTATTCATAACTACACATTAACAAAATTACCCCACTACATAATGTTCCATAATACATATATAATGTTTAAATACATAATGTTGTTTACAATTCAAAATAACATAAACCAAAAACAAAAGTTTTCCTCATCATTCTCCCTGGGTAACAAAAACAAAAGTTAGTCACATTTTTCACAAGCATGCATTCCGCAAAAAGCAAATTCTTACTCAAAAAATATCTAAAAACAAAAAACAAAAGTAATTAATGACAATATAATTATGTATTAATACGTTAATTATAGAAAAACATAAAAATTTAACTACTATACAATTACGAAGATAATTAAGTAAATAATTTGGCCTAGACCAAAATCCGGCTCTAACTCCTAAACCAAGAACATGATTAGAGTCTCGTCTTCTCCCATAAGTCTCTCGTGCCAAGGTAGTCGTGTGTGCCAAGTTTTGTGCTAATCTGACGCCGTTTGGTGATTTTGAGGTGTCAACACCTTGAATTCTAAGTTTCTTAAGAAATTAGCTTGTCTAGACCGAAATTCAGCTCTAACTCCTAAATCGGGAACCTGATTCAAGTCCCGTCTTCTCCCACAAGTCTCTCGTGCCAAGGCGGTCGTGTGTGCCAAGTTTCGTGCTAATCCGACGCTGTTTGGTGATTTTGGGGCATCATCACCTGAAATTCTAAGTTTCTTAAGGAACTAGTTTGTCTAGACTGAAATCCAACTCTAACTCCCAAACCGGGAACCCGATTCGAGTCCCGTCTTCTTCCACAAGTCTCTTATGCCTAGATGGTCGTGTATGCCAACTTTCATGCTAATCCAACGTCGTTTCGTGATTTTGGGGCATCAACATCTCGAATTCTAAGTTTCTTAAGGAACTAGTTTGCCTAGATCGAAATCCGGTTCTAACTCCCAAATCGAGAACCCGATTTGAGTCCCATCTTCTCCCACAAGTTTCTCGTGCCAAGGTGGTCGTGTGTGCCAAGTTTCGTGCTAATCCGATGCCATTTGGTGATTATGGGGCGTCAACACCTTGAATTCTAAGTTTCTTAAGGAACTAGTTTGCCTAGACCGAAATCTGGCTCCAACTCCCAAATCGGGAATCTGATTCCAGTCCCGTCTTCTCCCACAAGTCTCTCATGCCTAGGTGGTCGTATGTGCCAAGTTTCGTCCTCATCCAATGTTATTTGGATATTTTGGGGTGTCAACACCTCGAATTCTAAGATTCTTAAGGAACTAGTTTGCCTAGACCGAAATTCGACTCTAACTCCTAAATCGGGAACCCGATTTGAGTTCTGTCTTCTCCCACATGTCTCTCGTGCCAAGGCGGTCGTGTGCGCCAAGTTTTGTGCTAATCTAACGTCGTTTCGTGATTTTGGAGCGTTAACACCTTGTATTCTAAGTTTCTTAAAATACTAGTTTGCCTAGAACAAAATCTAGCTTTAACTCCCAAACCAGGAACCCGATTCGAAACCCGATTCGAGTCCCGTCTTCTCCCACAAGTCTCTTATCACTAGGTGGTCATGTGTGCCAAGTTGCATGCCAATCCGATGCCATTTGGTGATTTTGGGGTGTCAACACCTTGAATTCTAAGTTTTTTAAGGAACTAATTTGCCTAGACCGAAATCCGGCTCTAACTCCCAAACTGGGGACTCGATTCGAGTCTCGTCTTCTACCACAAGTCTCTCGTGTCAAGGCGGTCGTGTGTGCCAAGCTTCGTGCTAATCCGATGCTGTTTGGTGATTTTGGGGCGTCAACACCTCGAATTCTAAGTTTCTTAAAGAACTAGTTTGCCTAGACCAAAATCTGGCTTTAACTTCCAAACCGGGAACCTGATAATATGCTTGAGCTTAATAACATAAAACTAAATTATAAAGATAATTTTTTTCGAACTTGATTTAATAAGAACCTATTATGAGGATATGCGTATTTGAATTTTGAATAAACATTCACTAGCTCATTTAATTGAGCTTAAAAGAATTATGACAATTAGAACAACCTTCCCAAATGTAGACACCTCATTTTTGATCGTCCACAAGACTTAGACGCTTGGTTCGATGCACTTGATGATGAAAGTTGAATTATGAATTTGTAGCGATTCGAAATTAATCAGGCTCCCGAAATAATCTCAAATCTTCAACATTTACTTTGTTTGAACCTATGAGCTTTATTTTGGGACCTTTTCCCTCCATGAGCTGAGTTTGAACCAAAAAACAGGGGAGGCCATCAAGCGCCGGCCGTGCATTGGTGATGGCCTGCCGTGGGTATTGATGGGCGGCCGGCCTTCGATGGTATTAAACGCTTATTTGGGTGAAAGGCCGCCAGCTGTCCATTTTTGAAGATATTTGCCACCTTCTGAGCTCGAATTCTATAAAAGAAAGGCTCTGGGATTGTTTTGGGGGTTAGACAAAAAATCTAGAAGAGATATATACACATAGAGAGCCTTCTCTCCTCCTTCTTCCTTAGCAAGCAAGCTTTGAGCTAAACTAGCGTGTTTATTTCCACCATACACACCATACATAACCTGGTTTTACCACCCTAGAGCTTTGGTTGATCTTGAGGAAGTGTAATTCAAACTAGAGAGTGCATAGGAATCAAGTTTGAAGCTCCAAGAACAAGTTTGCTTCTTGAAAGGTATAAGCTTGTGTTCTTCTCTCTTGCTTTCATTTCTATCACCTACTTCATTTTTCTTGCTGTTTTGTTTGGTTTTGAACTTGTTTGGAGTGTTGGAGTTGGGTTTGGAGAGTTACCAAAAGGGTAAAAAGTGCTTGCTCTTTTTACACCTTTTATCCATAATTCAAATCTTCTCCTTTTCACTCTCACTCTTTGTTTTTTTCAAACTAATTTTTAGAGGCTTAAAAAACACTAAAAACCATGTTTTGAAGTTTCAAAAATGAAGGGGTTAGCCACTCCTCCTTACCTTTGTTCACTAGCTTTGCTTCTCTTCTACATTGCCAAGCTTTTAATGCGTTCTTAGCCACTGTTTTTACCCTTTTAGGGGCTGTTTTGGTGATTCCATGGCCCTTAAAATTATTTCATGCTTTGGTTAGTTCATGTGTTGTCTCACAAGTTGACCTACATAACTTGTTGTAATGCTTTCTTTGCTTTGTTTTCATGTTAAGTGTCTCACTCTAACCAATCAATCAACCATCTCATATCTTTCATTCTCAAGAATGATTTCAACCGATTGAGGTCATTCAATATATGTAAGAGAGATTTACACCTAATGTCTTAATCTCTTTGGGGATTCACTGTCAACGGTATAATCTCTCTTTCATGATTAGAGGGACCCCTTGTTTGACATCACTTCTTGTTTAGAGGAATTTAACATCACCATGGACAAATGGACTAATGAATGGATATGACTAAAGCAAATTGACTTAAAATTTGCTTCAACACACTTAAAGAAAATGGCTTGAATAGCTTCAAGTTGGCCGGACGTTATGCCAAGCTTCTTGTGTCAAGTGCCATCATGCATCAATTCATGGTGTTTTTTATGTCCTTGAAGCGTCTCAACTTCTTTTTCTTGAGTTCATTTCATGACAAAAATGGAAGGGTGGTCCATTTGCATTGCATTTATTGATTTTGTCCAAAATCATGTCCTAAAGTATCAAGCAATCAATTGCTCATTGATATCTTCAGAAAATGATTCCATTCTTCTCTTGAGGCCTTCCTATGACAGAGAATGGAGGAAGGACAAACAAAGCTTGAAAAATGCTCTATTTGCCCTGTTTTACCTCAAAGCACAGAACAGAACTGTACACAAAATCAATGCATAGCCAGCTCTCTGTAGGCCCGGCCGGGCTTCAGTGATGCACGACCGACCCTTGGTGTTTGGTTAACAATGCAATTCTGCAGAAACAGAGACAATGGCTGAAGGTGGAACAGAGGCAGTTTGGGGTAGACAGAGTGGTTTTCAAGCGACTCGTATGCTACCTCCATTCACCTCCTTTGGTGCTTGTATTGAATGCATTGTTTCATTAGCATAATAAATTGTATTGTAAAATTTTAGTTAGTCCAATTAGTTGTAACTAATTAGTCGATGTTGTAATATTTAATTAGCTTAGCCTAGTTAAATTCTTAATTAATTAGCTTAGATGGTTAGTTAATTATTCATTTCAAGTGTTGTAATAAATTAGTTAATTAGTTTAGCTATTTATTGAAGTTTTGTAATAATTAGCTTAATTAGCTTAGCATAGCTAGTTAGTTAGTTTATTTATTCGGACCCTCCTTCGCGAGGGCGTAATGTTATAATAAGTGTGCGTGTGTGTGTGCATATTTTCCAACCCCACGTCTTTCTCCCTTTTATTTAAGCGCTTTTGATGGTTAGGTTAGGGACATTTTCAATTAGCATACCTTATGCTTGCATATTTGCATCCATTCATTTGTCTTGCATACACCAAGGCTTGGCACATCATTCAAACTGCATCATAATTTCAATACTTCTTTGAATACGTGTTTTAAAGCATGCTATCAAAGCGTTGCAAATACAATCATTAAAATAGCCGGGCCTATTTTTAGTTGCATTATTGCATATGTTGCATTAGACACTTAACATAGTTAGGATCATGCATCTTTCTAACTAGTTTTTGTTTTGGCTTGAAGTACTCGGTAAGCCTTTATGCTTTAGCATACTTGCATGAGTGTGATTGCCATGTTGCCATATTTTGCATGCTTGCCATGAGGCTATGTGCTTATTTGCTAAATTGCATGAATGCTTGTGGATGGAGGCTTTGTTGTTTGGATTGGAATGATTCAATAAATGTGTGTTTTAAGCCCACTTTGTTGTGACAAATCATGTTTTAAAGCCCATTTGAGGTGGCAAATCCACATCTTTTAAGCCCACTTGAGGGTGTCAAAATCAAACCATTTTCGCAAACAAACATGACTTGAAATGTTTTAATTCTTGCGATTTAGTCTATACTTGCTTGTGTGCATCACATAGTAATATTAGCTAATAACCAAAACAAGAACACATAAGGTTTATAAAATAACATATCATGATTAGTAGACGCCGATCTTTGATCGGGTGAGCGGGGGTGCTCAATTCATGACCTTTCCCCTCGTACCTAAGTTCCCGAGCCGATGTAACTTTGGTCATGACGGACACGTGGCCTTTGGCACGAGTTAGGGTTTCCTAAATTTTCTCAAAAATAAAATATTTAGGTGGTGACTCTGTATCTGGTAAAGCAGTCAAATTTTGGCATTATTTGATTTAAAATCGATTTTCCAAAATGATTTGCCGGATTGGACTCTTTGGTATTTATTAGTTTCACATTGCACTTATGAGACTAGATTTAGAATCGCGGGAGTCCCAACTGTGAGGCCTTTCATTTCAACCCTGTCCAAAAGGCGGGGCATGAGAAAATGTGAGTCCACACCAAATCAGCAATTTGACGAAGACGAGGTTCAATACACCAAATTACCTTCTTCTAATGCAGGACAACTTAGGAAACTTGGGACCAAGCTGCCTACACAGGTTCTATAATTAGTTTAGGACCTTCAAGAAGATGAGTACCTTTCATAGCCAAGACCTTCAAGAACAAGTGAACCAAACTCCCGAAACTTGATTGGCTCCATATTAGTTACAAAATATGCCTGCAAAACCAACATGATATTGTAAATTTGTCAATTAATGCCTTTCAAATTCAAAAAATGTCATTGACCAACTTATGGGCAAATTACATAACAAAGCTTGACTATGCCATGTTCCTTTTTATTATTAATAAATTGCTCTACTTGTATATATGTACACAAAGAGAGAGAGAGAGAGAGAGAGAGAGAGAGAGAGAGAGAGAGAGAATTAGATTTATTGACCAATCCATCTTGGTCATATTACATTAATGGTCAAGAAGCAGCTACCAAAAATATTTTACACGTATAAATTATTAAGTCTCCAATGAAGACGGTTAATTTATGCACCAGAAAGTTTAAAATAGAGCGCAAGAATGAAATACAAAAAACACTACCTATAATGAACAATTTAAGCCATGGATATTAAGTTGGGAATAAAGAAGAATTAGCATTTTTGTGATGAAAAACTAGGTTAAAAGGTAATGGTAAGGACATTATGAGGTACAAGCAAGTATAATTGTCACAAAATTTGCCTTGTCAAGAACTTGCCTCATGAAATAAATGGACTGATAATAAGAAGAAAAAATGAGACAAAAATTGGATAAGTTCAAGTATTAACCTTAGTCCCAGAAGAATTTATATACAGATATATAGGCTTTGATGGGTTATCATAATCTAACCACATGAGCTGAGCAACAAGAAGCACAGTTACTGCTAGCACAATCTGTAGCAATCAGACAGAAAAATAACTATTATTATGGTGTAACAGCAGCAAGATTGATAAAATTTATCAACCATATAGCCACTTAGATATACAGTGAACATAAATGAAGCAACAAGTAAAGAGAATAAACCTCTGTGACACTTTCAGACTGTCGGTAGACGAGATTATCTTCAGTCTTGAACATGTCCATTTGTGAAGGACTTAAGCCATAAAGATATTGAGGAGCATTCTTCTAATTATCTATCACTACAGGTAAGAAGATGGGAAAGTGATAAGCTAAGAAGCACGGGTGCGGGTATGAGTACGGTACGGGTACGAGTGCGGGCACGCCGATACGGCAAAATCTCAAAAAAGTAGGATACGGGTACGGCTGCGGTACGCCGATATTTTTTTATTATTTTTTTATTTTTTATAATTATGGTTAAAAGATCCAACCTACAAATTGAAATTAAATATCAAAACTAAAAAGTATGATTGATTATTAATGTTGTTCTAATTAATTTTTATAATTTTGTTCTAATTAATTTTTTTGATTATTAACATTATATAAGTATGATTGATTATTAATTTTTGTGTTCTAATTTATTAATTTTTTTGATCTATTTTTTTAAATAATTTATAAAGGCTATATATATAATATATAAATAAAAACATATCATACACATATATAAGTATAATTTATAAAAACATAAATAAAAATATATAATAAAAAAATAAAAAATAAAAAGTTATAATAATATAATATAAATTATAATTTATACTATATATATAATATCTATATCTAGGTTATAGCTAAGAGAGAAACAGAGTCGAAGAGAGAGGAGAGAAACAGGCAAAGTGAGAGAGAGAGACAGAGAGAGAAGGCGAAGGTCGTCGGAGGTTGTCAAAGGTCGATCGAAGGTCGTCGAGGTCGATCGAAGGTCGTCAAGGTCAATCGAAGCTCGTCGGAGCCGTCGGAGCTTCAAAGCAGGTACTCCTTTCTTCTCTCATCTCTTCTCTGTTTCTTCTCTTCCGTGTTCGGAACAGCTGAGTTCTGCCGTACCCCGGCGTACCCACGGCGTACCCAAGCCGTACCAGTTCTCCCAAACGTACCGAGACACTGTTTGCCGTACCCGGTACGCGTGCAGCCATACCGGTACACGTACCCGCACCCGGTACGTGTACGGCAACATTTTTGGAGTACCCGTGCTTCATAGGTGATAAGTAATCATCTAAACATTGCTTATTTCAGATAAAGTCATAGAACTCAAATTCAAGATTTGACTTCATAATCCAATCATATGCGACATCAAAATTAGATTGCGTTTAAGTTCTTACACAACATACCACCCAATTGGGGCAAAACCCCATCTATTGCATCAGATCAGGTTAGATACATTCAACATGGATGAAAAAGAAATATATACACGAAAGATTGATGTTACACCATTCTCAAATACCTTTACATCATGTTTTTTAATTTGTAAATTTACTAGCAAACACATGTTTCTACACAACCTAGAGTTGGCTAGGATTCTCCAACAAATCTTATAACCCAAATCTCTATATATTTGAATTACCAAAATCCTTGACCTAATATGAGCAATAGAAACAACCAATCACAAATTCAAACCACAGTTCTACACAAACTAAAAAAACCCATATCAAGGACTAAATTCTTAATCATTTTAAACAATAAGCATATCTGGAAATATATGTATATACACATATATCCCACTCTAAATACCATAAAAGTTTTGTATCAAACAAATGTTTAGTGTGGCAGAGTTAGAGATGGACCAAGCTGCCACACTTCTTGTTGGAGTATAAGAAGTTATATTTTATACATTACATCCTCTCTTTTTCATAATAATCTTTTTTATTTTCTGATGAATCATGCTTACCAAATGGATTGAAGCACAACGGCAAAGGCCCTCTTGTCCAAGTCTACGGAGAAGGAAAGAGGATAGACTTGAACAAAGGGTTAAACATGTTATTTGGGAACAAACGGGGATGCCATTTGTTCATTAGAATTGTTCAAAAATTTTAAATAAATGGAACTGTTCTATGGAGTGTAGGAGAGGTCATTGGAATTTGGTGCAGCTGTACAAGAAAATAATAGACAACTTTTTGGTAGCCTTGAAAGTGGCTTGTGCATGTAGGCAACTTCAATGGCAATCTATAATTCACTTTGAAATTAATTAAAAACTAATTTGTGTAGCATAATATGGCCACAAACAAAAGGTTAGCTTCATGAAGCACTAAATAATGAATTAATTTTTGTGTGCTATTTTGTTCGCTAATTTTGATAGATACCGTTGTTGTAGTTAGGTACAAATGCATGAACCTTTCCATCTGTATTCGAATAATAAATGTCAATGTATATATGTGGAGTCTATTATATTTAAAAAATAGTAGAACCCTTTATGCCCACATAAAAACCAAAGAAGTGAAAAGTTTGGGGAAAATATTTAGGTGATCTTGAAAAGAATTCAATTAACTAATTTATGGAAACAAAATTATTTAATTTTTAAGCTGAGAATTAAAGAAACTTGAGTTTGAATTGAATAAAATTGAATTAATAATTGCATCATTGAATTAGAAAATAGAACCAATTTATATAAATGGAACAAATTCCTAACATAGGAAGTACATAAGAATTTATTGTTACAGTAGAAAATTCCCACAATTACAGTATTAATATATCTCAAAATTCTATGAAATAAATACATTATGGCACAAAAAAATCAATTAACAAAATAAAATTTTCAATAAATATATATGTATTGAGCAACTATGGCACAAAAAAAATCAACAAGCCGAATTGTTAATATTTTTATTTTCTTTTTTAATTTTTTCAGTAGTTAATATAACAATAATTGCTAGTCTACCAATATATCTACAACCACTACAAGAGACCAAAAAAGAAATAGTTCAAAGAAACAGAAACTAAATTCAAAAGAAACAATAAACAATAAAAAACCCTAATTAGGTATCCAAAACACAAAGCAAAGCACTAATTCAACATAAACCATAAACAATTTATCATAATCAACCACACATAGGCCTAATTTATACTAAATTGGAGAAATTGAAGAAAAGAAACAGTAATGGAATGGCCAAAAACCTAAAATTAAATAGAAGTGATATATATATATATATAGAGAGAGAGACAGACAAAGATAGAGGCAAAGACAGAGAGTGCCTTAACCTTAGCTCAATGGATCTATGAGTTCGACTTTAGAGGCTCTAATCTGACAGCAAACGAAGCGCCAAACCAGAGACTCTACGGAGGCGGATGAGGTGGCAGATTCGGAGGAAGAAGAAAAAGTAGTGGTGACAGTGGATGTAGATATTTGGTGTTGTCGTAGTCGTGGTCGTGGTCATGGTCGAGGCAAGAGTCGTGAGGCGATGGAGGAGGAACAGTAGTGGACCAAAAAGAGATGTTGAGCGATTCAGGGACTCGCTTTTTCACCGCCGCTGCCGCTGCCGTTGCTAGCCGTCATCACTCGCTGCTCACCATCGTCGCTCGCTACTCGCCATCGTCCCCTCTTGTTGCTGCTACCAATGTCGTTGCTTGTAATCGAGAGAGATAGAGAGAGAGAGAGAGAGAGAGAGAGAGAGAGAGAGAGAGAGAGAGATAGCATCGTATTTTGGGAATTTTTGAATTTGGGGATTTTTTGTTTAAGGGATTAGGGATTGGGGATTTGAGATCATAAGAAACAAAGGGGGGAAAGAAATGGGGAATTTGGATAGAAAAAAAAGGGAAAAACGAAAAGAAAAAGAAGAGAGTTAGGATAGGCGGTGTGAACGACGTCGTTTATTTATTTTTTGTTAAAATGAATTTATTTTTTTGTAGTTAATGAAATTTTTTTATTTGATTTTTGATTTTTTTTTTTTAGTTACTAAGGTTGAAAATTTATTTGTTTCATTTTTATTTTAATGAAAAAATATTATTATTTTTTATTTGGTAGAAGTAAGGGTAATATTTTAATGAAAAATATTTTCCGTTAAAATAAAATTTATTTTTTGTGGTCAATGAAAAATATTTTTCTGTGGCCCATTTTTTTTGTTACTAAAAATCATGAATTAATTTTTTGTGGTAGAGGAAAGGGAGTGATAGTAGTTGTGAAAGTGGTGGATAGGAGGTGATGGTAGTGGTGGTCGTGATGGCAAAGCAGATTAGTGGTGACGTTGTGGTAGTGGTAGAGGATATGGAATGGCGGTGGTGGAAGAGAGGTAATGGTAGTGGTAGTGGCAGTAGTGATGGTGGTAGTAGTAGTGGAGTGGTGGCGATGGTAGTAGTAATGGTAGTCGTAGAGGTGGAGTGGCAACAATGGTAGTAGTGGTGGTAGTGGAATGGCATTTGCAGTAGTGGTGAAGGTGGTAGAAAAGATGTGTAGTGAAAGAAAGAGATGAATGAGAGACAAATAGAGAAGAGAGATAGAGAGAAACAGAGAGACAGAGTGATAAGCGAGAGAGAGACAAAGTGGTCGCTAAAAGTGCATTTTCTTATAGTGGATCGATAAATCGAGAGGGAGCTTGGTAAATAGAGAAAATGGAAGGGAGAGAGTGAGCAAGGCAAACACAGTGGGGAAGAGAGAGAGAGAGAGACAGACAAACAGGTAGACAGAGAGAGAAAGAAAGAGAGAAGAGTGATGAGTGTGTGAGAGAGAGAGAGAGAGAAAGAGATAGAGAGAGAGAGAGAAACAAGAGATGAGCGAGAGATAGACAGAGAGAGATAGAGAGACAGAGAGAGAGAGCCTAAAGAAATGAACGAGAAAGAAAGAGACACAGAAAAAGAGAGAGACAGAGAGAGAAAAGAGATGAGCGAGAGAGATATAGAGAGAAGAGAGATGAGCGAGAGAGAGAGAGAGAGAGAGAGGCAAACAAAAAGAGAAGAGGGACGAGTAAGAGAGAGAGAGATAGAAAGATGAAAAAATGGGTGAAAAGAGAAATGTTATATCAAAAGAGTAAGATGATGTTGTTTTTTTTATTTTATTTTATTTTTGTGACAGAAAAATGCTGTTGCATAATTCAAGAATTTGTCACTTGAGTGTAAACTCCCTCGCTCGAGCGAACAAGAAAAAACAAGGCTCCCAAAAAAAATGCCCTTTTGAGCATAATAAAGACACTCACATTGTCAAGTAGAACCTGGAACAAAAGGAGGTTAGCAAAATAGTAAGAATATGATACTAAGATGAGATAATCCACAAACCATGAAGCCCACAAACTCACAATTTTGACAATATAAGCACAATATTCATGAGCAAATCCGGTAACTATCAATCAATGAGGATAAGCGACATGAGAATACACAACTCAAAGACAACCATGAGAGCTCAGATAATGAATATGTGTGTGTGTGTGTGCAATCCTTGAGAGGCCATAGAGCTAGAGTTAATCATCGTAGTGATCGGATGGCGGGACCTCCAGCAAGAGTTACTGAACATCATAGAGAAAAGTCAAACTACTAGAAATCAAAGGGTATTTGTTAAGTAAAAGTGGAGGCTTTCCCTCAATTAATGAGTCCTTTTTTTTATTTATATTTTGACTATTCTTGCTTGTAGGCAGTCACTGGTGGCATACATGCTCAAGAGTATGGAGACCAAACCAGAGAAGCGTGAAATCAATAAGGATAGCCTGGTTGGTGCCTCTAAGGTAGCCTTTTCCTAATGCCAGGACTTCAATGAACTGAGGGAGGAACCGTGGACGTGAAAAAATGATGGTAACTGGTTAAGAGACTCAACATTACCCATGATATGCCAATATAGGTCAATTTCTCTAAAAATGTAAAAAGACACTGTTAGTGGTCCATAGAGAACTTTGATCACTTGTGCGGAAGCCCCTGCAACAATTTATCTCAAGGATGTGTACAAAATGAGACCATGAAGTCAATGAGCATGAGTATTCAGAATGAGCTATGAACAAAGAAGAATGAAATCTTGCAAGCAACATGAGAGGTGTTCATATGATTCTAAATGCGGAGATGATAGGAATCAATGACAATGAGATTATAGCATCCAAGTAGACATAAAGCCAATCACGCTCACCCACTCAAGTAACAAGTCACACCCTAGTGACTGAGCACTACACCTAAGTTCTTTCTAAGGAACTCAAACCTGAGAAGATCAAGGGGTTTTGTAAAAGTATTAGCCTATTGATGCTCAGTGGGTACATGTTCAAGAACAACAAGGCCCTCTTCCACTAACTCTCGAATGAAATGATGACGAATGTCAATGTGTTTGGTGCGAGAGTGTTGGACATGATTTTTAGAAATGTTAATGGCACTTATATTATCACAGAAAAGGGTGAAAGTGTCCTGGTCTATACCATAATCACGAAGCATTTGCTTCATCTACAACATTTGTGCACAACAACTTCCTGTAGCAATGTACTCGGCCTTAGCGATCGAGAGAAATAGCATTTTTCTTTTTGCTATGCCATGCAACCAGATTATTCCCAAGGTAAAAACACCTCCCAGATGTACTTTTCCTATCATCAGCACACCCTGCCCAGTCGGCATCAGAAAAACCAATAATTTCGGCTATAGTGTTGGTAGAAAACCAAACCCCATACCCCAGTGTCCCATTAACATACTTAATGATGTGTTTGACCACAATAAGATGAGACTCTTTAGGACTAGCCTGGTAACGGGCACAGACACCTACACTAAATACAATATCAGGTCGATTGGCAGTAAGGTAAAAAAGACTCTCTATCGTACTTCTATAAAGGGTAGGATCAACATCAGTACCAGATGAATCTTTAGAAAGGTGATGACTGGTGCTCATGGAAGTACAAGCATGTTTGGTTGACTCTAGACCGAACTTTGACACAAGGTTTTTGGCATGCTTAGTCTAAGAAACAAATATACCCAAAGGAGACTGTTTAATTTAAAGACCCAAGAAGTAAGACAACTCTCCCATCATGCTTATTTCAAACTCATGTGTCATGTAATCCGAGAAATATTTCACAAGAAAATCAGCAGTGGACCCAAACAAAATATCATCAACATAAATCTAAGCAACAAGTATATGAGACTTAGTATGTTTCACAAATAAGGTCTTGTCCACACTACCCCTTTGAAAATCATTATTAAGCAGAAAGGTAGTAAGTCTATCATACCAAGTTCAAGGAACTTGTTTCAACCCATATAATGCCTTGTCTAACTTGTAGACAAGCTGTGGACATTTTGGGTCCTCAAACCCTTTTGGTTGCTCAACATACGCCTCTTCTTTCAAGTACCCATTCAGAAAGGAACTTTTCACATCCATTTGAAACAATTTGGACCCAAGAAAACATGCAACACCAAGTAAAATATAAATAGATTCGAGACGTGCAACAGGGGCAGACATCTCATCATAGTCAACACCCTCTACTTGTGTATAGCCTTGAGCAACCAACCTAGCTTTATTTCTAACCATAGTACCATTCTCATCATATTTATTTTTAAATATCCACTTGATACCTATCACATTCATGTCTCTAGGTTTGGAAACAAGAGTCCAAACTTTGTTACGTTCAAATTGACCTAACTCTTCAGGCATAGCATTGACCCAACTATCATCTAGTAAGGCCTCTTTTATATTCTTAGGTTCAATTAATGAAACATAACACATATTAGATACCTTCTCCCAAATTTGTCTTCAGGTTTTCATTTGATCTAAGCCACTTCCAATCACCTGTTGAGCCAGAGGAGTCAGTTTTACCCTTGCTAATGGTTTGAACTCTGGACTTGTAGTGACAGGAGCATCAGAAGTGGTGTCTCTTTGTGCACTTTTTGGACTCGGACTTACCTTAGAAGTTGGTGCTAGCTTACCTTCTTGAGCTTGGACCTCTACCTCTCCTTGACTTTGTAGTTCAGTAGCCAGGATTGGAGACTCATCATTTTCTTCCTCATTTATCGTTGAAGTTGGAGAACATGTGTCATCCATAACCACATTGATCAATTCCATTAAAGACAAAGTTCGCAAGTTATAGACACGAAAAGCTCTACTAGTGGTTGAATACCCTAGAAAAATACCTTCATCACTTTCGGGAATCAAATTTGCCCAAAGGCTCTCTATCTTTAAAAATGTAACATTTACTCCCAAAAGTTTTGAAATATTTTACATTAGGTTTCAATCCCTTCCACAATTTATGTGGAGTTTGCAAAGTGCCGGACCTTAAATACACATGATTAGCAACATAAACCACGGTATTTAAGGCTTCAACCCAAAACTTTGGGGGAACTTTCTTTCTAAGGAGCATGACCCTAGCCATCGCTTAAACAACTCTATTTTTCCTTTCAACAACTCCATTTTGTTGTGGAGTAATATGAGTAGAAAACTCATGCTTAATTCCATGCATATCACAAAAATCCAAAAACGAACTATTTTCAAACTCACGAACATGATCAGTTCGGATTCTTATGATACGTCCAATAGAAACATCCTGTTCATTTTGGATTTTAAGGACTAAAGTCTGGAAAGCACTAAACGTATCAAATTTTTCTTGTAAAAAATTAACTCATGAAAAACAAGTGTAATCATCCACAGTTAAAAAAATGTATCTTTCACCTCCAATGCTTTCAGTGCGAGTGGGTCCCATAAGATCCATATGAACCAGTTCAAGAGAACATTTGGTTGTGAAACTATTCACCTTTTTATGAGGGGCACAGGTTTGCTTCCCAAGTTGACATGGTCCACACACATGGTTCATATTCTTACCCGTTTTAGGTACTCCTCTCACAAGCTCTTTGTTGGTTGTCTTAGTTAGGTCTTTGAAATTCATGTGACCTAATCTTTGATGCCATAGATCAATATTACTTATGATGGCTGAGTGGCAAGTGAGATCATTAGTGGTAACAATCCCATAGCAGTTATCAGATGTGCGAACCCCATGCATGACAATATTTCCCTTCTTATCTAAAGTTTCACATTTATTTTTTTGAAAATAATACTTCATGGTGGGAATCACACATTTGACTAATGGTCAAAAGATTTTCTTTAAGGCCATCTACAAGTAATGCATTTTCAAGCTTGGGAGGAGCAGCCACACTTATAGAGCCCTTACCACCCTTCATATTTTTCAAAAGAAGTGAAATAGGATTTGTCACTAGACATGTGACGAGAGCACCCACTATCAAGATACCACATTTGTGAGTCACGCGCTTTCAGAGTAGTGTGAACAACAAAACAAGTCAAGTCACCCTTTCTGACCCATATCTTTTTAGTCTTAGCAAAATCAAGACTGCAAGTCTTGGTAAATGTCTTAGCGTTGTGAACACCCTTATGAATTTTGGTGTTCCACCTAGACATGTAAGGTTGTCTCCTAACCCAAGGAGTATTAGAATTTCTACCCTTTTGAGGCACCTTACTAAACAACTCAAAACAATAAGGACGAATATGGTCATACCTACCACAATGATGACAAACAAAAACAGGTTTTACCTCTCTTTTGTTGATCTTACCCCGTTAGGCAGATGAAGAGAGGGATCACCCTATTGCACCTTCAGCTTTCCCTTTGTTGGAGTCTTGATGTTATGTGATGTAAAGGCTTATCCCTTGTGAACTGTCGCATTACCATAGCCTAGCCCACTTTTGTCACATCCCATTTGTTGAGACCCGAGGATGTTTTCTAATGTTTTTGACCCTTTGTTCCACATAACAATTGTGACTCTAGCATCTCTAAGTTCTTTTATTTCTGACCAACCATCTCTTTCAATGCAGCTTGTGACATCTCAAGGTTTTTAATCTTCTCTTCATATGTGGTATATATTTTCAAAAGTTGGTTCCCTTCGGTCTCACAAGATAGAAGTTTTCCACATAGATCTTACCTGTCATTAGAGATCTTGATGACATTCTGCTTTGCTATTGCAATATCTCCTTTTAGCTTGACATTCTCGTTTTTACATGCTTTGAGCTTGCAAGTCAATTTGTCATTGATTTTGGGTAAGTTCAGGGATTCATTGTAAACCTTTTCATAGGCTTGTTGTAGATCATCACCATCGATCTCATCATTATCTTCCAAGGTTTCATCATCTTCATCTTCATTTTGCTCCTCTTTCTCCTTGACCTCATCCAGCAGAGCAACCAAGGTATGAAAGTTGGTGGATGGTGGTGACAATGACTCTCCTCTATCATGGAATTAACTCAGAATGTCCCATGCACCTTTGGCCTTTATGCAGTGAGCAATCCGTTGCTATTCTTTGTCAAAAATTGCTTCACGGATGGCAGTCAGAACTCTGTGATTGCTTGAATTGTCAGCACTTTCAACATCCTCTTCAATGGTTTGCCAGCCCTCAGGGTCGTGAGCTCTCAGAACCATCCTTATTCTGATCTTCTAGAACAAGTAATTACTCCCATCAAAGGTAGGAGCACGGTGTAAATTCTGACCACGAGCAAACTCAACTGGCTTTGGGGATGATTGAGTGACAGTAGACCAGAATGCCATATAGGTACTATCTCCGTCTTCACCAGATTTAGTTTCTTCGGGTTCTTGCTCTGACCCGCTTTCATCATCCCAAGTCACTATATAGACTTTCTTCCGGTTCTTTTTTGATGGACATTCAAGAGCAATATGTCCAAACCCTTGACATTCGTAACACTTGACACCTTGCCCCTTCACAGTCCTCTTTTTTTCTTTTTTTTTTTTTCTCTCTAGTTTTTGGAGCAACTTTTGGTGGAAAAGTTTTGGGTTTTTCATTACCCTTATCTTTTGAACTAGGATCCTTGAAATTAGCCTTCTTTTTCTTAAATTTTTTTTTTAACTGTTTGGTAAACATAGCTATCATTTCGGACTCTAGATCAAACTCAATCTCAGAGGTCTTAATAGTCTCATGAGCACTAGTAAAAGCCACACTATCTTTTTGTTTTTTCTTAAAAATCTGGTGGGCTTCATAAGTCTACAAGTTTCCAACCAACTGATCAAGCTTGAAGGTATTAACATCCTGAGCTTCCTTAATAGCTGTAACTTTTGATTGGAACCTCTCAGGTAAAGACCTCAAAATTTTTCCAACAACCTTAGCTTTAGGGATTTTTTCACCGAGTATGAAATTGGAATTGACGATGTCACTAAGTTTAGCATAAAAATCATCAAACGTCTCATCATTACGCATAAAAAGAGTTCTAACAGAGGAGGTGAGACGTTGAAATTTTGATCTTTTAACGGAAGTAGTACCCTCGTGAATAGTTTCAAGAATATCTTAAACCTCTTTTACTACCTCACAAGTGCAAATACGACGAAACTCTTCAGGTGTGACAAAGCAAAAGAGGGAGTTGAGAGCCTTACTATTCCAACTCGAATTTTGATAATCGAATACGTTCCATTTATCAAGAGGTTTGGAAATATCAACACCATCAATGGTAATAACAAGTTCACTCCACCCATAAATCACACAGTGTCAAACTTTCTCATCGATAGATATTAAAAACGCTCTCATACAAGCTTTCCAATAAGAATGGTTTGTACCATCAAGTAATGGAGGTCTATGGGTCGAGTTACCTTCACGAACTGAATCCATATCACCAATCACACAAAATCACACTCCTATAGTTTTTGATAAAAACAAAGAGTGACATGCTCTAATACCAATTGAAAAACCTAAGTAATTCGTGCTTCGGTTCAAGATTAATTGTACCAGTTCTCAAACAATTAAAATTAACAATCTAAATCATTAAGCACGTACGAAAGTTATTTAGATTGTTGTTTCAAAAAACAATAAATCCACACAAACGATTTTTATGTGGAAAAACCACAATTGGAACACCTCCAATTGTGATTAAAAATCACGGGCGAAACGCCGTAAATCAATCCACTATGAAGGAAACAAAGAATACTAAACAACCAAACAAATTACCTAAACTCTGTCAATTTGTCTTCAATGATTTGTATTTCTTCCACCGCAACCTTCGTCTTAGAATTGATTAGATTGATGTTGATTTCACAACATCCACGTTAACTCAACGATTGCGCACAGTTTCGAACACCTTCGAACACTCCATGCTTGAATCTCCAGATTCTACTGAAGAAGAACACTCTTGAAGATGATCACTCAAACAACCCTTTGATGTGAATTGTCAAACCATGTGAGTTCAATACTCAAGCAAACATAAAAGGAAAACTAGTAAAGTTGCCCCAGAACAAAACCCTAGAGCCCTCCAAACAAATCTAGAATCATAAACCCTAAAACGGACTAAAACAAATATTTATAGAAAACAGGGGCCGCAAAGGTCACTCGGGCGAAGACTCTCTCTCTCGAGTGATGAACCAATTACGCGTGTACTCCTTAAGTGGCGTCGCTAGAGTGCACAATCTTCCTTCCCAGTATATTTGCAGACAAAGAAAACTTTTGGGAGCACAACTTCTTCGCTTGAGCCAAAACTTCTTCGCTCGAGCAAGCAAGGCAAAACAACGAGGAAACTTACAACTCAATAAATGATATTTGTTCATAGGATTGACAAAACTAAGGGTCCTAACAGTTTCCAGGCACCTTGTTTCTCTGCCTGTTTGTCTCTCTATGTATGAGACGGGGTCGCATGTGAAGAGCTGTTAGCTTGATACACATTGTTAGGCCTATTTCGTAAGAACTTAAACTTTTGGAATAATTGGTGACTTTAACATGGTATCAAATGAAACTAGCATCATGCGCATTCAAATGTAGGTAGCCGTATAATTTCTTAAAAGTAAATCTGGTGAGAACTCTGAAAGTCTATTGAAACTTATTTGGGGTTAAAAATAATAAATAAAAAAATCTGTAGTGAAACTTGTGTCTAAAACATTCCACTATGACATACCCACAATTATTGGGTTTTAACTATTTCTTTGTTGGGAATTTTTGACTTGTGAAAAAGATATAAATTGTAAAGCTGAAGTCACTCCTTTGGATAATTATTAATAGCAGATGTAACTCAGACTTCTGTATCTATAATTATTGCAAGATAATTATTGTATCTATCATTGTTACAGCCAGTGGATCAACAACAGCGTCTTTCACTGTGCTTTGACCAACTTCTGGCAGACATCTCTCGAACCTTGGAAACAAAGAACAGGGACAAATTCACCCAGAACCTGACCAGATTCAGGAACGACTTCCGTACTAGATAATATTCTACTCTGCTCACTGCATTCAAGTACTTTAAAAATAATATTAAAAAAAACCTATGTATATAACACCTTCCCCCTACCCCTACCAATCCAACCAAAAGAGAAGAGAAGGAACGAGTAGAAAATTCTGTATTGCAAAGGTTTATTTTGAGAATTGAGTTGTCTGCTCATGTGGGGCTTTTAACATGAAGTTTTGGGGATGTTTTGATATATTTTTCCATGATAGTCGTTTGGCTAGGAAGATAGAAATTGGTTGTGGAATGGTTTTCCATTTCAAATGATTGTAGTTTTTGTTGCATATGTTATGCTTGACATGATCGATCTTTTTCAGAAGAAACAATGAAAAAAATTGTAAATGAGATGCCATAGTTTTTGGTTGCAGAGTTGAAATCTCTCTCTCTCTCTCTCTCTCTCTCTCTCTATTTTCGTTTCTTTTGTTAAATTTTTAGGTTTCTTAAATTTGGTTGAGGATGTGGCAGCGGTGGTGGTGTTTGGTGGTGGTGCAGTGGTGATAGTTGCAGCGGTGTTTTGTGGTTCTGGTGGTGAAATTTCTTTCTTCAAAACTTTTAATGTTCACAACTTTGTATAGATATATTTGTTTTGGACCTCCCCCCCCCCCAAAAAAAAAAAATTTTTATTTTATGTATTTTTTTTTTTTTTTTTGAGATACAAACATTGCAAATTGTCTTAAGTGATTTGGGCATATGGTTTTTTTACTCTTTTTAACAGTGAAGTTTCTTCGCTAGGAATTAGCATGGTGGCATATGGCTGTTTGGGTTCTCTTTGGCGGCTTCTATTTTAGCACATTACTTTTTATTAGTTAATTCAAAATTTTTAGTTTGGATACCAACTTTTGAACAAAATTATAGGGTTTGGAAATTGACTTTTAAATAAAATTTTGTAGTTCAGAAATTAACTTTTGAACCAAAGGTAAGTTGAAGTATAAGTCTTCTTTTGAAAGTGGATTTTAGACCTTAATAGTTTTGTTCAAAAGTTGATTTTCGAAGTAAAACAAAGGATGAGAACTAATAGAAAGTGGTGTTTAAAAATAGAAATTGCGAAAGTTAATATAAATTCAAATGTGAAGAATCAAAATTCAAACCAATGGATATTTGAATAGCATAAATGATGTGTACTGTAACTTTCTAAATCGAAGATCCTAATGTGGCATCCATCCCACATGTAAAGCGTCACATGTAAAATCTCACCTCACGTAAATTTCTTCTTATAAATTATGTGTTTGAGGGGGAGATTTTTGAAGTTTTGTTGTTTGATTACATGATTTTTTTTTCTTCAAATTTTCATATTTTCACAAATTTCAGACTATCATATACTGTTGTGGCATTAATATTTGTTTTGCAGATCATGACCTTTGTTGGTTGAAATGGATTGGGGTGATTAAGATTTTCTTTGTTATGTGTGTATTGTCATGAAATTGCCAAATGAGGAGATTGTTAAGTTTTGTAATTGGCAATCCCGTTGGAAAAAACTCTATTCAGTTGTATTTTTATTTACTCTACTACATTTGTGAGTTATGGGAGTTTAAGGTGAATCCAACCCAAGGTGTGCTTGTGTCGAGGGGTTTGTGTTGACATTAGTATCTTGACATGAGTATTCCTTGTTTGTCATTTTGCTAACTAAGTACGAGGATCGAGCAGGCCGGTCAACTTAGTGGGCTCCAGGAGTCAATGACCCTCGTGAGTCCGGGGTAGCGCTCAAGTGGGATCCAGGGGCAATCCCCTAAAGCCAAGAACGAAGTCAAAGTTGATTAACTGCTTGAGTGGTCTTTCTTGTGCTCAAGAGGTGAAGGTCTATCTAGTATCTTTCTACTTGAATTTTGAATTTCTAGGAAATATGTTTTACTACTTGAGCAGTAGATGTTGCACTCGAGGTCTTTGCAGCTCTGTTTGATATAAAGGGCGCTATTTGTTATTTTTAGGGTTTAACCCTTTCAGATTCTCAAAGAGTAAAATATAAAGTGTTCTATATTGGAGGGTATTTATATTTGAGTTTCATTGATGTATAGAAGATGATTGATTGATCAACAAACTATATATTGACAAACATCAAGGTTGATTTTATTTTTTCGTTCACAAAAAGAGAAGAGGTGTTCATCAGTGGATTCTGGAAAACTTAGGCCTGAAACTTTAGTGGATTCTAGAGTGGCTCATTGTCGTGGATTCGACATTGGCGTTGTGGATTCAATGTTGGGCAAAACAATTCCGAGGTCAAGACAGTGGTAGAAGAAGCATATTGGTTCGGTTCAATTCGGACATGAATTCGCTAGGTAATTGAGGATTCTTGTGTATAATTTCTTTTTGTCTTCTTAGTGGATTCTTTTGTATTTTTGGCCCGTGATTTTTTATCACAATTAGAGGAGTCCAAATTGTGATTTTTTCCCACGATAAATCGTTGTACCGATTTATTATTATTGAGACTGTTGTTCATTATTTAAAATTGAACTATAATCACATATCAATACCTCGAGAGGGGAGGAGGTTATATTTTTCAAAAATAAAGACAAAAGCCACATAAGCAAGGATAGGATGATGTAGTAACCAATAGTATGCAATAAATAAGCAACACATAGCAATATGCAAACTAACAAGAATCTAACTTCCTCTCAAAACAATTAACATAAGTCCATGCTCAACAAGCTCCCCTTCAACAAATAACCTCCTGATCAAAGGACAACAAAATCCAAAATAACTAAATAAATAAACGAAAGAAAAAAATTCATATATGGTGGAGCAAATAAGGAATTTCAGATTTGTACCTCAAAACAGACAAGAATATCCAAGAAACACAATTACTTGACAACACAATGTGTACAATCTCTAGATGCAACATGTGAAAAAGCATAGATCTCATGAGAAAAGTGTGTGCGTGTCTATTGGAGTTTGACAAACGCTAGATTCAAATCCTAGTAGTAATTTGATGGCTAGACCTCTGGCAAGAGTGTCACACCCCAAACCCGAGTATGACTGGCCGTGGCCCACAAGGACTTAGCCCAAGGCACACGTAAGCCTAAACATCAACCCAAAACTATAAAGAATAAATGTGATGATAGCCTAGAAATAAATAATCAAAACTCAATCTAGTGACATGCCACAAGTGCAAAACGAGCCATGACCAACTTCCAAAAAATATATATATACTAAATGGGACACAAACCGCCCACAAAATAAAATAATTCTAAAATAAAACCCAACCACAATGTATGCACAAAACCCGACATAGCAACCTAAAACAAATTAAATGAATGCCCTAGAGGTCCATGCAATTGAGTCCCCGCTACACCATGAGTCCACTCTAAGTCCTTCTAACACCTCGAAATGATAAACAACTAAGTCAGCTGATAGCTCAGTGAGTAGCAACATGGATAGTATATGCAGTTTTGAAAACAGGGATCAATTCCAAAATAAAACATATATCACAGAAACTAGATTGGCATACAGTTTGGTAAAGACAATCTGTTTCAGAAAGAAGGTTCCACAGTTCAACAGTTAAAATACTCATGTCTCTGAAGAACATGTAAATGACATTTTCCACATAAAACAGATTATAACATGAGCACCAATAATTTTTTGGGTACCAAGAAATAACAAATAATATGCCACACAGTTTTCAAGGCTATAAGCCCCGTTGGATCCAATACCGAACTAAGAGTCATCCTCAGGGTGGCAACCTGGGCCTTTTCTCTAAGACGATCCCATTGAAGGTCACCTAGCTTAACCCAGGTCTTTTCCTTACAATCATTGGGCACTAGAGTCATCACGGCCCAACCCGGATCTATTCCCTAGTGGCCAGAGTCACCACACATAGTGGAATAATTTCCCTAGACTAAATACACATATGGTCCCAATAATCAATACACATCAGTTTCGCAAAACATGGTAGTTCATCATTATAAACATGAGACCAAAACAAATAGTTTACAGTGTGCCAAGTTCACACATGTTTCAAAAATAATTTGATTCCATTGATAATATAATAATTTATCAAAACAGTTTAGTCTTAAAACAACAATTTAATTTTCCAATAGTTCAAAGTAGGGAAACATTTATAAAAATATGTAGCATGAAACTACTCACCTGAAAACGAAATAATATAATCCTCGAATAGAGTATGAAAGTCCAACTAGTGCTGTCATACCCCAAACCCGGGTATGTCCGGCTGTGGCCCACAGGGCCTTAGCCCAAGGCACACGTAAGCCTAAATACGAAACCATACACACAGAATACTATAAAATAGTTCATTAATAAATAACCAAAACTCAATCCAGTGTCATGCCACAAGTGTAAATGGCAAAATCAACCATAATCAATACCATCCAAACTTATGAGATATAAACAGTCCACATATCAAAATAATCCTAAATGAACCCCAATAAAAATTAAAAATAAATATGCACAACCTTGACATAACAATCTAAAACAAAATAAATGAATGTCCTAGAGGTCCATGCAACCGAGTCCCCACTATGCCATGAGTCCACTCTAAGTCCTTCTAGCACCTGGAAATGGTAAACAACTAAGTCAGCTGATAGCTCAGTGAGTCGCAATATGGATAGTATATACAGTTTCGAAAACAGGGATCAATTCCAAAATAAGATATATATCACAAAAACTAGATTGGCATACAGTTTGGTAAAGATAATCTGTTTCAAAAAGAAGGTTCCACAGTTCAACAGTTAAAATACTCATGTCTCAAGAACATGATAAATGACATTTTCCACTTAAAACATATTACAACATGAACACCAATAATTTTCTGGGTACCAAGAAAAACAAATAATATGGCACACAATTCTCAAGGCTATAAGCCCCATTGGATCCAATATCGAACTAAGAGTCATCCTCAGGGTGGCAACTTGGGCCTTTTCTTTAAGATGATCCGATTGAAGGTCACCTAGCTTTTTTTTAAGGTCTTTTCCTTACAATCGTTGAGCACTAGAGTCATCACGACCCAACCCGGATCTGTTCCCTAGTGGCCAGAGTCACCACACACAGTGGAATAATTTCCTTGGACTAAATACACATATGGTCCCAATAATCAATACACATCAGTTTCGCAAAACATGGTAGTTCATCATTATAAACATGAGACCAAAACAATTAGTTTACAGTATGCCAAGTTCACACACGTTTCAGAAATAATTTGATTCCATTGATAATATAATAATTTATCAAAACAATTTAGTCCTAAAACAACAATTTAATTTTCCAACAGTTCAAGGTAGGGGAACATTTATAAAAATATGTAGCATAAAACTACTCACCTGAAAACGAAATAATATAATCCTCGAATAAAGTATGAAAGTCCAACTAGTGCCCTGAACAAAGTATTAAAACTACACGTCACTACTAATTCAAACATACTAAAAGGAATAGTAAACTAAGTAACCCCAAACTAAAGCGCACTAACACGGCTCAACCCAACTCACCGTTACTCTTAAATATTACCTAAGCTCATGTTCTTCAAGGTCTAAAATTACCCAAGACATGGGTTCAGATCGAAACTTAATTAAAAATAACTTTAAGATGAAACAGAATTTTAAACTAGTTTTCCCAATCTATTCGCTAACTTTAAAAATTAAGAACCCACTCCATGCTACTCGAAAAGTTCTAAAACCTTCCAGATATCAACTAATATATCCTAAGTTTCAAACCCAAAAGGTTTCACTTGATTTGCTTATCAAAATAATTACCTACAATTAATTATACCTAAACAGGTGGTTTTCTGCAGCACTTCAAAGAAATTAATGGTTCTCTTAGTATACATGAGCAATCAACGCAAGGCCAAAAACGTACGAAACTAGACTCATAACCGGTTCGAATGACACTAATTTGATAATTTTTGGATTTATACCCAAAGAGAACAACACTCCCGAATTTACTGTTTAAAACCAATTTTCTGGACAGATTTGAATGCATCATATTATAAGGATTTTGACTTCCAAAAATTATGAAAAAATTCAGATATGCAATTCAATATGTAATTGATCTACTGTAAAAAAATTTAGTTTAAAATTCACTCGTTTGATATGGTTTCTTGATTTTTAAAGTTTGTAGCTACGTGCAGAATTTCATACTCAGAAATTACACCCTCAACTCCATATACTCGATTAATTCCACATCAACTTCAAATAGAATCTTAATCATCAATAATTGAAACAGTGCTAACTCAATATAATATATAAACAAACCCAAAAACCAAATCCTTAATTGAAATAGTGCTACCTGTTACCCTTTTTTTATCTTTTCTTTTTCTTTTTTTTTTCTCTTCCAATCAATACACTAGAACAACTATACACAATAATCATAGATATAATGTATTATAGAAGAACAATACCTTAAAGTTGTACAACCACAAGATGCTGGAAATCTCTCTCTTTCTCTCTCTCTCTCTCTCTCTCTCTCTCTCTCTCTCTCTCTCACTCAATGACTCACGGCTGCTAAGAACCTAAAGTGGCTGCTGTTGTGTTGTTTAGAAAAGAATTGATATCTCACCATTAGGGTTTTATCCTCCTATAATAAATTTTCAAAATGACCCCTTAATAGCAAATTCGGCCTCTAAATTAGAGATTTCTACCATCAATTTATTTTAGATTTAAAATTAATTAAAAGACCTTCCAAATATTTAATTTGCACTTTAGGATTTATCATCAAAATATTTGGGATTGTAAAATTATTATTATTTAATTATTTACTTAATTTTTATATTTGGGTTCTCACAAGTGCCTAAACCGAGTATGAAAACTATACGTCACTACTAAATTAAAAATACTAAAGAGAATAATAAACTAAATAACCCGAAACTAAAGCACACTAACACAGTTAAACCCAACTCACCATTACTCTTAAATATTACCTAATTTCGTGTTCTTCAAGGTCTAAAATCACCCAAGACATGGGTTCAAATCGAAACTTAATTAAAAGTAACTTTGGGATAAAATAGAATTTTTGATAGGTTTTCCCATACTGTTCACTAACTCTAAAAATTAAAAACCCACTCTACACCATTCGAAAAATTCCAAAACCCTCCACATATTAACTAATATATCCTAAGTTTCAAACCCAAATGGTTTCACTTGATTTGCTTATTAAAATAATTATCTACAATTAATTATATCTAAACAAGTTGTTTTCTGCAGTACTTTAAAGATATTAATGATTCTCTTAGTATACAGGAGCGATCAATGCAAGGCCAAAAATGTAAGAAACTAGACTCGCAACCAGTTCTAATGACGCTGATTTGATAATTTTCGAATTTATACCCAAAGAGAACAACACTCCCGAATTTACTATTTAAACCAGTTTTCTGGATAAATTTGAACGCATCATTTTATATGGATTTTGACTCCCAAAAATTTTGAAAAAAATCAGATATGCAATTCAATATGTAATTAATCTACTGTGAAAATTTCAGTTCAAAATTCATCCGTTTGATATGGTTTCTTGATTTTTTAAGTTTGTGGTTCTGTGTAGAATTTCATACTCATAGATTGTATCATCAACTATATGTACCCATTTAATTCCTCAAACTACATAAAAGAAACATGATATTCACAAATATTGGTGGCCAAGTACTCCTACCTAACCCACGTTTCACTCACAAGATCCACCATTACAAGCAAAAACACCCATTGAATATAACCCATGCCATGTACTTGTTCTTCATACATCCACTATACCCATTACACTATTTCACACCAACTATTAATCTAATAGATATTCAAGCCACCTAATCAATTAAGCTTTCATTCCTTCTTCTTTCAATGAATGCACAGAAACATATATACAAAATAACTATATTCACAGAATATTGGTTTCTACCTTGGAGATGGTGTTATTCAAGCACCAAACTAGTTCTTCAATTTTCACCAAAAGCTACTCCTATCTCCTCTTCACGGCTGCTAGTTGAATAATATAAGAGTTTAGGGTTTTTGTTAGGAAAACCAGGGTGGCTTTATATATATCTAAACTTAAAGATTCTAAATTAATATCCTGTTTTTATTTTATTATATTTCCTCTCATCATTAATTTAAATAAAATACAACTATTATTAGATCAAAATATACTTACTAACTTGCCCTTTTTTTTAAAATAATAAATCTTACCCCTAAATTAGAGATTTCCACCATAAATTTTTTAGGCTTAAAATTAATTGAAAGACCCTCCAACAATATTTAATTTGTACTTTAGGATTCACCAAAAAAATATTTGAGATTGTAAAATTATTATTATTTAATTATTTACTTAATTTGTATATTCGGGTTCTCACATTCTCCCCTCCTAAAAGAAAAGTTTCGCCCTCGAAACTAACCTAACTAAATCATGAGAATAGATGTGGGTATTTCTCACGCATCTCATCCTCGCGTTCCCAAGTCGCCTATTCAACTAGATGATTATGCCACAGTTCCTTAAGCAATTTAATGACCTTTGTATCCAACATTTTCTCTTTCGAATCCAAAATCTAAATAGGCATCTCCTCATACAAAAAATCCTCTCTAATCTGAAGCGGCTCATAATCTATCACATGCGATGGACTGTGCACATATTTCCTCAGCATAGACACGTGAAACATATTATGCACTCCTGCCAACCTAAGGGGTAGAGAAACACGGTATGCAACCTCACCAACCTTCTCCAATACCTCAAATAGACTAATGTATCTAGGACTCAACTTTCCTTCTTTTTTTTTTCTTTTTTTTTCGGAACCTAATGACTCCTTTCCATGGTGATACTTTCAAGAATACCATATCCCCCCCATGAAACTCTAAGTCTCTCCTATGATGATCAGCATAACTTTTTTGTCTACTATGAGCAGTCAATAAACTCTCTCTGATGGTGATAATTTTCTATGTAGCATCCTCCACCAAATCAGGTCCCAACATTTGCCTCTCACCAACCTCATACCAACACAAAGGAGACCTACACTTCCTCCTATACAAAGCCTCATACGGAGCTACTCCCAAACTAGAATGATAACTATTATTATACGCAAACTCCATGAGCGGCAAATAATCATCCCAAAATTACCTCTCCACTCCAAAGCACAAGTCCTCAACATATCCTCAAGGGTTTGAATAGTCCTCTCTGATTGCCCATCTGTCTGAGGGTGATAAGCTGAACTAAAATTTAACCGAGTACCCATACCTGACTGTAATGCACCCCAAAACTTAGACACAAAACGAGGTCCCGATCTGACACTATCGACATAGGTGCAGAATGCAATCTAACAATCTCCTTCACATACAATTGTGCAAATCGAGCTAGAGAATAGTTCATTTGAACTGCAATAAAATGTGCTGACTTGGTTAATCTATCAACAACTACCTAAACTGCATCATGATTACTACTAGTACGAGGTAATCCGCACATGAAGTCCATGGTAGCATGATCCCACTTCCACTCTGGTATAGGTAAGGGTTGTAGTTTCCCCGCAGGTTTCTGATGTTCTACTTTAACTTGTTAATACACCAAACATTGAGCCACAATTTCTACAATATCTCTCTTCATACCATTCCACCAAAAATGTTCATGAAGATCCCGATACATCTTAGTGCTTCCAAGATGTGTCACGACCCAAACCCGCCCCTGTAGGTTTGGCACCATAACCGGCCAGTAATCCGTGGATTACCAAAGGCCTCTGAACAGATTAGCAAATAATAAGGGGCTGCGGAAGCAATATACAAAATATACAAGGTCCAATAAGCTGTGATAACGTACATGAGACAGAACTTTTCAAAACTTATTTATATACATAAACATGCTAGTCAAATACATCAATATTTACATAGAGTAGTTCCCAAGACCTAGCTTACAGAACACACATACAGACTAGCATGAACACAAAAACAGCCATGTCAATAGGCTTCAAGCGGAACCTCCTCGGGAGGCGCACTAGTTGGCTGACAAAACAGAACAGAAGGCCGTCAACTCTGGCCTGGATCATGTGCCGCCTCACCTACATATATATAGTAAGCTGTGAGCGAAAGCCCAGTGAATAATAAGCAGAGTAAAGGGGTTTCAATGAATGAGTTCGCACAGATTTCGGAAATCAATTTATATTGTATCAAATTCATACTTGTTCAGATCGTATACAGAAAGAAATCATAAGTCATGCTTAAGTTTATGTGATACATCCATTAGCATAACAGAAAAGAGCATAACAGAACAGAACGCATAAGCGTAAGGTTATGAATAACCCAGTTCCAAGAAGGAACCTCTGGACCGGGGACAAAACAGAACAACTAAGCCCCCATGGCGGGCCTCCGGTACGGGTAACAGAGTGCAGACAGATATAAGTTCCATAAAGGAACCTCCGATACCGGGTAACAGTTGTAGATATCACATGATACTAAAGATGTCACGAATACATGTCAGAAATTGAACAATCATTCATTGTACAGAACATATCATTTCAGAAAACAGATCTCATTTTGTCACACAGAAAAGAAGTGTTGTTTAACATATCTTTACTAAGTTATTACTCACAGTGGGCCTTGAACCAGACAGACGGAGTCAAAAGGTCAAACAGAATACAGCACGTGACCAACATAACACATAACAGACACACACTTGAAACACACATTCTAATTATACAAGACTTATGTCATTGATTCTTAGTGTGTTTCTAATCTTGAATCCCCTCTTATAAAGTCTTAAACATGGCCTAGGAATGCCTAGGATGGGATGAGGATGCAAAGGTGCCTTAGAAAACATTTTTCGAAAGTTGCGGAAAATAGGGGTCCCGGTCGAGCGTAGCTTTCTTCGCCCGAGCGAGCTTGTCAAAACAGAGGGGTCGCTCGAGCGTAGACTCTTTCACTCAAGTGGTCTGTAAAATGCAAAAGTACTGGTTGCTGATTTTTTACGCTCGATGCACGCTCGATGCTCGCTCGAGTGTGAGACACAGCTCCTCCCTCGAGCGTAGGTCTCTTCGCTCGAGCGTGCATCTGCATGCACCAAAAAACCTGAGAGCTTGAACTTTACACTCGAGCCACCATTTCTTCGCTCGAGCGAAGCTCTGAACAAACGATGGTCGCTCGAGCGAGGAAGCCAAATTCTGGAATTTCCAAATTTGCCTCCCAAGCCCAAACCAAGAATTTAACAGCTCAAAACTCAACCTCTTGAGCCCATTTTCTGGAAAAACTCTTTAAACTCATAGTATAACATGTTTCAAAGCTCAATTTGTAAAATCAAAGCCCAAGGGTGAGTCAATTAAATACAATTTCAAATAAAACTCCAAGAATTAAGAAAGAACCAAACATGCAAGTGTTCAATAGAATTCAAAGCTCCAAAATATAACCAAATGCAAGTTTAAACTCAATTTCATGATGAATTCATGGAGTATGACAAAAATATGATCTTGCATGCAAGAATTCCCAAGAAAACACTTCCAAATGCTATGTTATAAACATGCATGCATGATATGGACTTCAATTCAACCCATTAAACCAATTTCTAGCTTGAGACACTAAATTGACCATGAACCATGCAAGGATTACTTGATAGCACAATTAGGAACATGAATTTACTACCTTAAGTCTTGATTTAGAGGTAAGGAAGCTCAATCTTGCAATTCTCCTACAAATTCTTCCAAAATCCAAGCTAAATCTTGATGAAACCAAGTTCTCCTCACTTTCTCTCTCTCTCTCTCTCTAGCCGGTTTTGAGCTCAAGAGGATGAACAAAATGATGCTAAGTACAGCTAAATCAAGACTAAACAATTGGCCAACTATAATGGAAAAATAGTAATTATCTAGGTTCCATAATTTAACATTATTTAATCGAATTTAATCATTCCAAATTGAATTTTAACTGAGCCTGCCTTAAAATCACATATATTCCAACTAGTCTAAAACACTAATCAATTTCGGAATCGAGCGCCGATAAGGCTTCCAATTCGCAGTTCGAAGCTTAAAACAAGAACAGATATTTTGACGCTAAATAGATAGAGACACATAAGTCATGCAACACATAAGCAAATTAATCTTGGATTCCTTCTAAATTACTATTAGGCATAATTAATCGTGGTTTAGCCTTAATCGGAGGTTGGGGTTATTACAGTCTTCCCCCCTTAAAAGAGTTTGGTCCCCAAACTCGAATTACCTTCGTTCTGAATCAACATTGGGTCCAACGGGAACAAATCTGGATATCTTTTCATCATGTCCTCCTCGGTTTCCCAAGTTGCATAGGTTCCTCCATGGTTTTTCCAATCAACTTTTACCAACGGTATTGCTTTATTCCTCAACTTTTTGATCCTTCGATTCGCAATTTGGATAGGCCTTTCTTCATAAGTGTAATCATCTTTCAACAGCACATGTGTCGGTTCGATGACGTGGAGTGGATCTCTCAAATATTCCCGAAGCATCGATACATGAAAGACGTTATGCATATGTTTCATGACAGGAGGTAAGGCTATTCGGTACAACACCAGATTGATCTTTTCAAGAACTTCATAAGGTCCAACGTACCTTGGCGCCAATTTACCCTTAACACTAAACCGAGTTTGACCCTTCATCGGGGTCACCTTAATGAACACGTGGTCCCCAACTTCATATTCCCTATCTCTTCTTCAAATATCGGCGTAGCTCTTCTGACGACTTTGTGCAGTTTTCAGGCGCTGCTGTATCAGTTTCACTTTCTCGGTTGTTTCTAGCATGAGTTCTGGTCCCAACAAAGGTCTGTCACCTACTTCAGCCTAACATATCGGAGAATGACACTTTCTTCCATATAAAGCTTCGTAGGGAGCCATCCCAATGCTTGAATGGTAGTTGTTGTTGTACACAAACTCGGCTAATGGCAAGTGGGTCTCCCAATTCCCTTGAAAGTCTAACACACACATTCTGAGCATATCCTCCAGAGTTTGGTTCGTTCGTTCAGTTTGGCCATCTGTCTGTGGGTGATAGGCACTACTCAGCTCAATTCTGTCCCCAAAGCCTGTGCAAACTCTGCCAAAATCTTGATACAAACTTTGAGTCCCTGTCAGACACAATAGATACTGGCACTCCATGCAATCTCACAATTTCAGTCATATAGATATTGGCCAATTTATCAGCGTTATAGATGGTCTTAATAGGCAGAAAATGTGCAGACTTAGTTAAACGATCAACTATAACCCAAATAGAGTCCATACCTCGAGAAGAACGGGGCAATCCCACAATGAAGTCCATGGTGATGTGCTCCCATTTCCATTCCGGTATTGGGAGTGGTTGTAGTAAACCGGCAGGTCGTTGATGTTCAGCTTTAACATGTTGGCAATGTAGGCATCTAGCTACAAAGTCCGCAATACTCCTTTTCATTCCAGGCCACCAAAAATTCTGTTTCAAATTATGGTACATCTTCGTGTTCCCCGGATGCATAGCAAATTTACTACTGTGGGCTTCGATCATAACACGTTTCCTCAAATCATAACAATCGGGCACACAAAGACGGTTCTGATATTTCAGCACGTCATTCTCAAACACAAATCCCGGCTTTGGCTTTAAGTCAAACTCTTCCCTAATCTTTTTCAAATGTTCATCTTCGCACTGTTTCTGTTTAATCTCGTCAAGAATTGTAGGTTGAGCGGCAATAATGGTTAACAGCCCATCTTGTTTAAGATCAGTCAACAATTCTTTTCGGTTGGATAGCAAACATGACAAATTCACACTAGATTTCCGGCTCAAGGCATCTGCCACGGTATTAGCCTTTCCTGGTTGATACAAGATTTGCAAGTCATAATCTTTGATTTGTTCCAACCATCGCCTCTATCTCATATTTAATTCCTTTTGGGTGAAGAAGTATTTCAAGTTCTTATGGTCTGTGTACACCTCGCAAGTTACCCCATACAAATAGTGACGCCATATCTTCAAGGCAAACACTACGGCTGCTAGCTCAAGATCATGTGTTGGGTAACTCTTTTCGTGAGGTCGGAGTTGTCTCGAAGCATAAGCAATCACCTTTCCATTTTGCATTAGTACACACCCCAAGCCTTTATAAGAAGCATCACTGTACACTTGAAACCCATCAGTACCATTAGGCAATGTTAAGATTGGTGCAGTCACTAACCTGGTTTTCAACTCTTGGAAAGTTGCCTCTCTTTGTTCATTCCAATCAAATGGCATATTTATCTGAGTTAACTGAGTCAATGGCAAGGCGAGCTTAGAAAAGTCTTTCACAAACCTCCGGTAGTAACCTGCAAGTCCCAGAAAACTTCGGACTTCTGTCACGTTTGTCGGTCTAGGCCAATCCACGACAGCTTCAATTTTCTGGGGGTCGACCGAAACTCTATCCTTGTTGATCACATGTCCCAAAAATGCCACACTGTCAAGCCAGAACTCACACTTGGACAATTTAGCATACAATTTCTTTTCTCTCAAAATCTGTAAGGTGATTCTCAGATGGTTCTCATGTTCTTCCCTGTCCTTAGAATAAATCAGAATATCATCAATAAATACAACAATAAAGTCATCCAGATATGATTTAAACACCCTATTCATAAGATCCATGAAAGCAGCAGGTGCATTGGTCATCCCAAACGGCATTACTAAAAATTCATAATGTCCATATCTAGTTCGGAATGCAATTTTCTCTATGTCCTCGGCTCTAACCTTTAATTGATGATACCCAAACTTGAGATCAATTTTGGAAAACACTTGGGCACCCTGAAGTTGATCAAACAAGTCATCTATTCGGGGCAGAGGGTATTTGTTCTTAATAGTCACTTTATTCAGTTCCCGATAATCTATACACAATCTCAAAGATCCATCCTTCTTTTTGACAAACAAGACTGGAGCACCCTAAGGTGAAGTACTCGGACGGATAAAGTTCTTGTCTAACAATTCCTGAAGTTGGGTTTTCAATTCTTTCAATTCAGAGATAGGCATTCTATAGGGAGTCTTGGAAATAGGTTGTGCCCCCGGAAACACTTCAACAATAAATTCAATTTCTCTATCAACTAAGTCTCCAAGTAAGTCATTTGGAAACACATCGGGAAATTCACAAACAATAGGGATTGTTTCTACAGTAGGACTGTCAGATGGTGTAATCAGTATGCAACACAGATAACCCCTACATCCCTTCCTAAGCAATTTCACATCTTTCATGGCCGAGATTAAGTATGGGGGAGGGACTATCCCATTCCCACTAAAAGTAAATTCAGGCATACCCGGCGGTCTAAACACAACAGTTTTGTTTGCACAGTCAATGGTAGCACAGTATTTAGTCAACCAATCCATCCCCAAAATGCAATCAAAATGATGAATGTCCAAGGGTAATAAATCCACATACAACATCATATCGCCAACCATAACATCACATGCTGGATAAACATGAGTACACATCATAGAATCCCCAGATGGCGTAGACACAGATAACACATATGTCATGAGTTCTAATGGCCTAGTCAATTTTCGAGCAAAAGCATGCGATACAAAAGAATGTGTAGAACCAGAATCTATCAGTACACATGCATTTTGAGAACATATAGAAAGTGTACCTGACACCACAGTATAAGTGTTCGGTACATCACCGGGTACTAAGGCAAACACTCAGCCTTGTCTCAAAGGTTCCTTTCCTATATTGGCTTTGACGTTGGTTTTGACCACAGAAGCGGATCCCGCTGAACTTGCTGCAGAACAGCTAGTAGTCTCAGATCTAAGCGAGCAATCTTTCACTACGTGACCCAGCTGGCCACATCGGAAACAAGCACCGGACGCTCGGTAGCACACACCCCTGTGCCTTTTACCGCAATCAGAACAGACCGAAAGAGACCCACTACTTTGACTCGAGTTGCTCCAAGTCCCTGTATTTTGCTTCTTATTACCCAAGAACCGGCCTTCCTTAAAACCAAACCCGGGTCTTTTTCCTCTCCATTCATTTGTTGTAGTTGCTGGGGCCTTGCTTTGTTTCATAGCGGCTATGGTAGCTTCCGCCATTAAAGATCTATCTAACACTTCCACATAAGTAGGCAATTTTAGTACGCCTACCCGATCAAACACTTCCAAATCTAATCCACCCTCAAATTTTTGTACTTTCTTGTAATCAGTGTCCACCATATATGGAGCAAATCGTGCCAGTTCGGTGAATTTAGCTTCATACTCTGCTACTGCCATCCTTCCCTATTTGAGTTCCTGAAATTCAGACACTTTTCGATCCCTGAAACATTAGGGAAAGTACTTGTCGTAGAAGATAGTATTAAACTGCGCCCATGTCATATTTCCATTGTTATTTCGGATCAGTAACCACCACCTGCGGGCTTCGTCTTTCAGAGTATAGGTGGCTAACAGGACTTTCTGAGTTTTAGAACAAGGGAACACTTCATATAATTTCTCCATTTCAAGCAACCACGTCTCAGCTTTTAAGGGTTCAATTCCCCATAGAACGTCGACGGTTTCATTTTCATGAATTTCTGGGTCAGATTGATAAGGTCGTTATTGTCTGTTTCAACTTGTGCCGGTGGAGGTGGAGGGGGTAAAGGTTGCTATCTTTGCTGCTGTGTTAAGGTCTCAGTCAATGCTGCTAACATCTGCTCCATTCGGCCCATGCGAGCCTTTGAAGATTCACTTTCACCACTTCCCCTTGCATTCTCCATCTTACTATATAGATATCAGATGATATTAAACATAGGCATAATCTTATTCATTTCTTTCAATTCATTTATTCAAATGTACATTTAGTTTTCAAGTTCAGTTGTATTACCACACACTCACACATGCAGATGGAATGCCCCTAACTCTTACTAGGACATCCTGAGCTCATACAGACCTGTGTGTACAGTATAACTCGTGCTCTGATACCACTTTGTCACGACCCAAACCCGCCCCTGTAGGTTTGGCACCGTAACCAGCCAATAATCCGTGGATTACCAAAGGCCTCTGAACAGATTAGCAAATAATAAGGGGCTGCGGAAGCAATATACAAAATAAACAAGGTCCAATGAGCTGTGATAACGTAAATGAGACAAAACTTTTCCAAACTTATTTATATACATAAACGTGCTAGTCAAATACATCAATATTTACATAGACTAGTTCCCAAGACCTGGCTTATAGAACACACATACAGACTAGCATGAACACAAAAATAGCCATGTCAATAGGCTTCAAGCGGAACCTCCTCAGGAGGTGCACCAGTTGGTTGACAAAACAGAACAGAAGGCCGTCAACTCTGGCCTGGATCATGTGTCACCTCACCTACATATATATAGTAAGCTGTGAGCGAAAGCCCAGTGAATAATAAACAGAGTAAAGGGGTTTCAATGAATAAGTTCGCACAGATTTCGAAAATCAATTCATATTGCATCAAATTCACACTTGTTCAGATCATATAGAAAGAAATCATAAGTCATGCTTAAGTTTACGTGATACATCCATTAGCATAACAGAACAGAGCAGAACAGAATAGAACGCATAAGCGTAAGGTTATGAATAACCCAGTTCCAAGAAGGAACCTCCGGATCCGGGACAAAACAGAACAGTGGGCCTTGAACCAGACAGATGGAGTCAAAAGGTCAAACAGAATGCAGCACGTGACCTATATAACACATAACAGACACACACTTGAAACACACGTTCTAATTATATAAGACTTATGTCATTGATTCTTAGTGTGTTTCTAATCTTGAATCCCCCCTAATATAGTCTTAAACATGGCCTAGGAATGCCTAGGATAGGATGAGGATGCAAAGGTGCCTTAGAAAATATTTTTCGAAAGTTGCTGAAAACAGGGGTCTCGCTCGAGCATAGCTTTCTTCGCTCGAGCGAGCTTGTCAAAACAGAGGAGTCGCTCGAGCATAGACTCCTTCGCTCGAGCGGTCTGTAAAATGCAAAAGTACTGGTTGCTGATTTTTTACGCTCGATGCACGCTCGATGCTCGCTCGAGTGTGAGACATAGCTCCTCCCTCGAGCGTAGGTCTCTTCGCTCGAGCGTGCATCTGCACCACCAAAAAACCTGAGAGCTTGAACTTTACACTCGAGCCACCATTTCTTCGCTCGAGCGAAGCTCTGAACAAACGATGGTCGCTCGAGCGAGGAAGCCAAATTCTGGAATTTCCAGATTTGCCTCCCAAGCCCAAACCAAGAATTTAACACCTCAAAACTCAACCTCTTGAGCCCATTTTCTGGAAAAACACTTTAAACTCATAGTATAACATGTTTCAAAGCTCAATTTGTAAAATCAAAGCCCAAGGGTGAGTCAATTAAATACAATTTTAAATAAAACTCCAAGAATTAAGAAAGAACCAAACATGCAAGTGTTCAATAGAATTCAAAGCTCCAAAATATAACCAAATGCAAGTTTAAACTCAATTTCATGATGAATTCATGGAGTATGACAAAAATATGATCTTGCATGCAAAAATTCCCAAGAAAACACTTCCAAATGCTATGTTATAAACATGCATGCATGATATGGACTTCAATTCAACCCATTAAACCAATTTCTAGCTTGAGACACTAAATTGACCGTGAACCATGCAAGGATTACTTGATAGCACAATTAGGAACATGAATTTACTACCTTAAGTCTTGATTTAGAGGTAAGGAAGCTCAATCTTGCAATTCTCCTACAAATTCTTCCAAAATCCAAGCTAAATCTTGATGAAACCAAGTTCTCCTCACTCTCCCACTCTCTAGCCGGTTTTGAGCTCAAGAGGATGAACAAAATGATGCTAAGTATAGCTAAATCAAGACTAAACAATTGGCCCACTATAATGGCAAAATAGTAATTATCTAGGTTCCATAATTTAACATTATTTAATCTAATTTAATCATTCCAAATTGAATTTTAACTAAGCCTACCTTAAAATCACATATATTCCAACTAGTCTAAAACACTAATCAATTTTGGAATCGGACGCCGATAAGGCTTCCAATTCCCAGTTCGAAGCTTAAAACAAGAACAAATATTTTGACGCTGAACAGATAGAGGCACATAAGTCATGCAACACATATGCAAATTAATCCCGAATTCCTTCTAAATTACTATTAGGCATAATTAATCGTGGTTTAGCATTAATCGGAGGTTGGGGTTATTACAAGATGAATGCTGTAACTAGAACTATGTGCCTCTATCATAATCTCCTTTCTCAAATCACCACCAGCAGGAACACAAATTCAGCTACGAAATTTAAGCAACCCATCATCACTAACTACAAAGTCTACATGCTTACCCTCTGTCATCTCTCCTTTAATACACTTACATTGGTGGTCAATCTCCTGAGATAAACGAATCTGTTCTCTCAAGGTCGACTGAACTTTCAATTGACTACAATAAGCCCTATCACCAGGTGTAACAACCTCAAGCCTCAAACGTCTCATGTCTTCCACCAAACAACTCTTAATAGACAAAGTAGCTACATCTCCAACTACGACCTTCCTACTCAAGGCATCTATAACCACATTTGCCTTCCTCGAATGATATAAAATATTCACATCATAATCTTTTAGTAACTCAAGCCATCTGCTTTGCCTCAAATTTAGTTCCTTTTGTGTGAAAATACACTTCAAACTCTTATGATCAGTGTAAATCTTACATGACTCTCCATGCAAATACTGTCGCCAGATCTTAAGAGCGAAAATCACTGCTGCTAACTCCAAGTTGGGAGTTGGATAGTTTTTCTCATGTATTTTCAACTGTCGTGACGCATAAGCAATCACCTTCCCATGCTGCATGAGCACACATCCTAAACCCTTTTATGAAGCATCACTATAAATCACAAAACCACCACCATCTGTAGGTAAGGCAAGGATTGGAGCCGATGTCAATCTCTGATTAAACTCTTGGAAGCTACGTTCACAATCATCATTCCACTCAAACTTTATCCCTTTCCTGGTGAGATTGGTAAGTGGCAAAGTAATACGGGAGGATTCTTCCACAAACCGTCTGTAATATCCAGCAAGCCCTAAAAAGCTACGTACCTCTGTCATAGAAGTAGGTTGTGGCCAATCAATGATTGCTACCACCTTTGAGCTATCCACAGATACCTCGTCTTTACTCACCATATGACCCAAAAAAGGATACAATGCTCAACCAAAATTCACACTTCTTAAATTTTTCATACAGTCTCTTCTCCTGAAGGATCTAAAGTACTACCCTCAAATGCTGCTCATACTCCTCCTTACTCCTTGAATAAATTAAGATGTCATCAATAAACACTACTACAAATTTATCTAGCTATGATTTAAATACTCTGTTTATCAAATCCATGAATACAGCAGGTGTATTTGTGAGACCAAAAGGCATCACCAAGAACTCATAATGCCTATAACGGGTTCTAAAAGTGGTCTTAGGAACATTCTCATCCCTCACTTTCAACTAGTGATAGCCTGACCTTAAGTCAATCTTAGAGAATACTTGAGCTCCCTCTAATTGGTCAAATAGGTCATCAATATGTGGCAAAGGACACCTATTCTTTATTATGACTTTGTTCGGCTCTCTATAATCAATACACAATCTCATAGACCCATCCTTATTCTTCACTAACAACACAGGTGCTCCCTAAGGTGAGACACTAGGCCTAATAAAACTTTTGTCTAGCAACTCTTGTAACTGAGTTTGTAACTCCCTTAACTCTAATGGTGCCATTCTATAGGGCGCTTTAGAAACAAGTTCTGTGTCAGGGACCAAGTTAATGGAAAATTCTACCTCACGGTCTAGAGGAAGTCTAGGTAGATCCTTTGGAAAAACATCAACACAATCACTCACTACAGGCAACTCCTCTAACTTCTATTCTGGCAATTCAATGCTCACCACACAAGCTAAATAATCATGACACCCTTTTCTCAACATTCGATTAGCTTGAAGGGAAGAAATAAAACAAATAGAAAACCTTTTCCTATCTCCTTGAAAGAAAAACTCATGTTGTCCTGGCATAGCAAAAACTATCCTCTTTCTAAAACAATCAACAGAGGCATGATGCTTCGTCAACCAACCCATCTCTAAAATCACATCGAAATCCTTCATCTCTAAGGAAATCAAATCCACTAGAAAAATCCTACCACCCAAGTCAACCTCACAAGATCTACAGACATCTCCCAATACTACTGTTTCTCCTAATAGAGTAGACACGGTCATACAAACATCCAAAGGCTCACAAGGAATATACAATCCATGTAGATATCTAGGTGCTAAGTCTTAACCTTCAAAAATGAAATCAAGAACGATTCAACTCAAGTTTAAACAAAACTAACGCAACCACACACTACTAAGGACTATAAGGACTCGGACCTCGTCTAAATGATGAAATGCAAGATATGTAACTCGATAAACTACAGCTCTGATACCACAATTGTCACACCCCAAACCCGGGTATAACCGGCCGTGGCCCACAGGGACTTAGCCCAAGGCACACGTAAGCCTAAACATCAACCCAAAATCATAAACAATAAATGTGATGATAGCCCAGAAATAAATAATCAAAACTCAATCTAGTGACATGCCACAAGTGCAAAACAAGCCATGACCAACTTCCTAAAAATATATATATACTAAATGGGACACAAACCACCCATAAAATAAAATAATTCTAAAATAAAACCCAACCACAATATATGCACAAAACCCGACATAGCAACCTAAAACAAATTAAATGAATGCCCTAGAGGTCCATGCAATTGAGTCCCCGCTACACCATGAGTCCACTCTAAGTCCTTCCAACACCTGGAAATGATAAACAACTAAGTCAGCTGATAGCTCAGAGAGTAGCAACATGGATAGTACATACAGTTTTGAAAATAGGGATCAATTCCAAAATAAGACATATATCACAAAAACTAGATTGGCATATAGTTTGGTAAAAACAATCTGTTTCAGAAAGAATGTTCCACAGTTCAACAGTTAAAATACTCATGTCTCTGAAGAACATAATAAATGACATTTTCCACTTAAAACAGATTACAACATCAACACCAATAATTTTCTGGGTACCAAGAAATAACAAATAATATGCCACACAGTTCTCAAGGCTATAAGCCCCGTTGGATCCAATACCGAACTAAGAGTCATCCTCAGGGTGGCAACCTGGGCCTTTTCTCTAAGATGATCCGATCGAAGGTCACCTAGCTTAACCCAGGTCTTTTCCTTACAATCGTTGGGTACTAGAGTCATCATGGCCCAACCCGGATCTATTCCCTAGTGGCCAGAGTTACCACATACAGTGGAATAATTTCCCTGGACTGAATACACATATGGTCCCGATAATCAACACACATCAGTTTCGCAAAACATGGTAGTTCATCGTTATAAACATGAGACCAAAACAATTAGTTTACAGTATGCCAAGTTCACACATGTTTCAAAAATAATTTGATTCCATTGATAATATGATAATTTATCAAAACAGTTTAGTCTTAAAACAACAATTTAATTTTCCAACAATTCAGGGTAGGGAAACATTTATAAAAATATGTAGCATGAAACTACTCACCTGAAAACGAAATAATATAATCCTCAAATAGAGTATGAAAGTCCAACTAGTGCCCTGAACCATGTATGAAAACTACACGTCACTATTAAATTAAAAATACTAAAGAGAATAATAAACTAAATAACCCGAAACTAAAGTGCACTAACACGGTTCAACCCAACTCACCATTACTCTTAAATATTACCTAAGTTCATGTTCTTCAAGGTCTAAAATCACCCAAGACATGGGTTCAAATCGAAACTTAATTAAAAGTAACTTTGGGATAAAATAGAATTTTTGATAGGTTTTCCCGAACTGTTCACTAACTCTGAAAATTAAAACCCACTCTAAACCAATCAAAAAATTCCAAAACCCTTCACATATTAACTAATATATCCTAAGTTTCAAACCCAAATGGTTTCACTTGATTGGCTTATCAAAATAATTATCTACAATTAATTATATCTAAACAAGTTATTTTCTGCAGCACTTTAAAGAAATTAATGGTTCTCTTAGTATACAGGAGCGATCAATGCAGGGCCAAAAATGTAAGAAACCAGACTCGTAACTGGTTCTAATGACACTGATTTGATAATTTTTGGATTTATATCCAAAGAGAACAACACTCCCGAATTTACTGTTTAAACCAGTTTTCTGGACAGATTTTAATGCATCAGTTTATATGGATTTTGACTCCCAAAAATTTTGAAAAAAATCAGATATGCAATTCAATATGTAATTAATCTACTGTGAAAATTTCAGTTTAAAATTCATCCGTTTGATATGGTTTCTTGATTTTTTAAGTTTGTGGTTCTGTGTAGAATTTTATACTCATAGATTGTATCCTCAACTATATGTACCCATTTAATTCCTCAAACTACATAAAAGAAACATGATGTTCACAAATATTGGTGGCCAAGTACTCCTACCTAACCCACATTTCACTCACAAGATCCACCATTACAAGCAAAAACACCCATTGAATATAACCCATGCCATATACTTGTTCTTCATGCATCCACTACACCCATTACACTATTTCACACCAACTATTAATCTGATAGATATTCAAGCCACCTAATCAGTTAAGCTTTCTTTCCTTCTTCTTCCAATGAATGCACAGAAATATATATACAAAATAACTATATTCACAGAATATTGGTTTCTACCTTAGAGATGGAGTTATTCAAGCACCAAACTAGTTCTTCAATTTTCACCAAAAGCTACTCCTATCTCCTCTTCACGGCTGCTAGTTAAATAATATGAGAGTTTAGGATTTTTGCATGGAAAACTAGGGTTGCTTTATATATATCTAAACTTAAAAGATTCTAAATTAATATCCTGTTTTTATTTTATTATATTTTCTCTCATCATTAATTTAAATAAAATACAACTATTATTAGATCAAAATATACTTACTAACTTGCCCCTTTTTAAAAAAAAATAATAAATCTTACCTCTAAATTAGAGATTTCCACCATAAATTTTTTAGGCTTAAAATTAATTGAAAGACCCTCCAACAATATTTAATTTGTACTTTAGGATTCACCAACAAAATATTTGAGATTGTAAAATTATTATTATTTAATTATTTACTTAATTTGTATATTCGGGTTCTCACAAAGAGAATCTGCGAATGACTGAGAAAAGTCAAATCTCTAGTGATGAAGGGGTATTTGTTGAGTAAAAGCCAATGCTCTCCCTTAAATAATGCAACATATTCTTGGGCACTCACCGGCTACTTTCATGCTCAAGAGTATGGAAACCAAACCAAGGAAGGATGGAAAAGATAGTAAAGCCTGGTTAGTGACTTTGAGGTAGCCTTTTCCTCATACCATGAGAGATAAACACAGAGGGGTAAGTAATTGAGGTGTAAAAAGTTGGTAGGGGGTTAAGAGATTCAACATTACCCAAGATATGCTAGCACTGGTCAATTTCTCAAGAAAAACACAAGAAACACTGCTAGAAGTCCATAGAGAACTTTGATCACTTATGCAAAAGATACCGGTATTTGCTAATCCAAGAGTTTGTACAGAATGAGACATACTAATCAAAGTACACACAATCTGAAATGAGTAATAACCATATCTAGCACACACTTGTTAATAAGCAATGGATATTATCATTAATTCTAATATGCACCAAGAAGTTCTCAAAAATTTCAAGCTTGCAAAACCATATAAAGAAAATCTTTTTGGATTTTTTATAAACAAAGCAAGAAAAAAATGAACAAATACACATAAATGACCCAAAAATAAGGAAGACAAACAGAAACTCAAACCAAAAAGAATAAATAAATAAATGAACAAATTAACTAAAGTCAGACTTTCTCACCCAAACTGCTTTAGTATGAACATGTTGGGTGAATTACGGTTCTTGGGTGGTGTCTTGATATTGTGGTTTCCTTCCCCTTCGATGGGAACCTATCTCAACTTGGTTTCCAACCTCCTATTCCTAGGTCTAGGAAAACACAACCTTGTTTCATGTTTGATCTCAAGTAATTTAAAACAATGAGGTCTAATGTGACCTTTAAGCCCACAATGATGGCAAATAGAAATGAATTTACTCTTGGCTACACAATTATGAGACAAAGAAGAAGATTAAATGATATTACCCCTTGCCATGAACTCTTGGGTGCTCTCATCCTCAGAAGTTGAGGCTTTGGATGGTAAGGCATGTCTTTTGATGATGCCAACTCCTTCTTTATCATTAGCTATGTATTGAGTACAATGAGCCATATCCATACTTTGTGCACTTGAAGCTTTGATACTTTTAAGTTCCAACTCCAAGGAGATAATTTTCGTTTCAAGCTCTTTTCCAGACTTTGAACAAGTCTTTAACTCTCTTTCAAGATCACCGTTTTTCTCTTTCAACGCATCATAAGCATGAAGCAATTGATTTCTCTCTATTCCACATATGGAAAGTTTGGCAATCAAAGACTCATTTGAGAGAACACTAACTTTCGCTTGAACTTCCATGAGCTTTTGCTCTACTTTCTCTTTCCGCACTTTACTTAGCCTAAGCTTAGTGGACAACTTGATTTTCATATTTGTCAAGGTGAAACTTCGCTTAACAACATCTCATATGCTTCACGAAGAGTTACACAATCTAATTCTTCTTTTGCACTTGAAGACTCACTACCACCATTTGAAGACCCTGAAGTAAAGCTTTCATTCTCACCTTGTCCAAAGATGAATTTTTATTTGAAGAATCAACATTCGATGGATGAGGGATGGAGGTACCATGAGATTCACCATTAGAACTTGCATCCTCATAGATAAACTTCAACAAATCCTGTGCTTCTTTGGCTGTCTCACACTGAGAATTATGAGTTCACTCACCTTCCGAGATAGTACCACATATTACCTCTAATGCTCTTGAGTTGTATCCAAAGTGTTGCAACTCAAGTTCACTCCATTGCTCTTGAGGCTTCAAATTTCTCAAGTTGGTTGCCAAGTCAAGTTCATATGTCATCTCAAACCCTTTCTCTACAATCCTTCATAGGCTTGCATTAAATACCAATAAATACACCCTCATTTGAGCACTCTAGTACGGTTATTCAGCTTCGTCAAAGTAAGGAAGGGTGGAAACATTCTGACCATGAGCATACTCAACTTGCCCCTCGGCATAAACCATCTGTCCCTCAGCTACAAAAACGGCCATGAAAGTAAGAAATTGCTCATACCCCTCTTTTCCTTGAACCTCGTTGTCAATTTCATCCTTATCTGATTCTGATTCATCGTCCCAAGTAATAGCGTAGACTTTCTTCTTCCTCAACTAGTTGGGGCAATCTTGAGCAAAGGGGCCAAAACCTTGGCATTTATAGTGTTGGACTCTTCAAGGATTCCCTTATATTTTTCCTTTTTTCTTCTCCATTGTAGGAACAATTTTTAGTTTTTTTTTTTTCCTTTGAATTTGTGAGTTGATTCTATAAGATTAAGTTTCATTTTTTGAAAAGACTTCTTGATCTGTTTTACAAAAGCATCCGTAATCTTGGAATCAAACTCACAATCCTCATCGGAATGCTTTCAAACACTATGAGTACTACTAAAAGCCAAAACATCATTTTCTTTGTTTTTGAAATCCAAATGAGCCTCACAGGTTTGGAGATTTCCAACCAATTGATCTAGCTTGAGGTTGTCAATATATTGAGCCTCTTCAATAGCCATAACTTTGGTTGGAACTGATCGGGTAAGGATCTCAAAAATTTTCAACAATCTTGGATTTCATTTTTTTTTCGCCTAAATTGAAGTTGTAATTCACAATGTCACTTAACTTCGCATAATATTCATTAAAGGTTTCACTATTTTCGTGGAAGGGTTTTCAAAACTAGAAATGAGCCTTTGAAATTTTGAGCGTTTAACTAAAAGAGTGCCCTCATGAATAGTTTCTAAGATATCCCATTCCTTTTTTGAGACTTCAAAATTACAAATATGACTAAACTCTTTGGGTGTAATGGTGAAAACAAAGAATTGATAGCTTTACTATTCTAGCTACTATTTTGGTAATCGGTTGTGTTCCATTTGTCAATTGGTTTGGGGAATATTACTCCATCAATGGTAATCGTAGGTTCGGTCCACTCTGACATGGCAGATTGCCAAACTTTTTTTTTTATCAATAGCTTTTAAAAATCCCTCATCTAAGCTTTCCAAAAAGAATAATTGCATTTGTCAAGTAAGGGTGGTCGCACTGTAAAATTCCTCTCACGAATTGAATCTATTATCTCAAATCAACAAGATCTCACTCCTTATAGCTTTGAAAAACAAAGTTTGAGTGACCCACTCTGATACCAATTGAAAAATTTAAACCCCCTCCCCCCTGAGATATTGATTTATGATTATGATTCAATTTTAAACAATGAATAACAATCCCAATCAAACAATCGACAATAAATTGGCAACGATTTAACTTTTAAAAAACCACAATTGGGCTCCTCCAATTATGATAAAAAACCACAAGCCAAAGCCGTAAAATAATTTACTAAGAAGACAAAAGAATTACACATGAGAACCCTTAATTACATAGTGAATCCATGCCTAAATTGAACCGAACCTAATGTGCCTCTTCCACCACCATTCACCTCGAAATTGTTTTTCTCAACATTGAATCTATAACGATTCTGGTTTAGACCTAACCCATTTTATTGCTTTTGAATCCGAGGACCCATGTACCTAAATGTTAGTTATCTTATTTCCATCTTATTGCTTATTGAGATTGGCTATTAGGAGTTTTGGTTGCATTTGAAATATGTTGGAAAGTTAGTTTTTCTAAGAGTTGATTGCCTAGATTTTTGTTTCTTTGCTCGAGCGGTCTTTTTTATGTTCAAGCGATCTCTTACAGTCTGTAAAACTACTGGGAGTTGGGAATCTACGCTTGAGTGATCTTTCTTGAGCTTAAGTGGTATTTTATAGGTCTGCAAAACTACTGTAAGGGGGTCATTGTGCGCTCGAGCGGTGTTACTTATTGTGTTTGTTCGCTCGAGCGATGTTTTGGTCACTCGGGCGGTCTGCACGTATATCAGTTCAAGAAAAAGCCATTGAGTCACTTTTTCATCTCTCTCTCTCTAAACACTTCAAAACCCTAAAACCTTTACCTCATCTCTCTAGTTCTTGTACTCTAGCTCTAAATACTCTCTATCTATTGATTTCTTCACCCTAGTCCTTTGGAGTAAAAGATAGAGCACGTCGAGGGCTTCATTCTAATCGGAGAAGTTTAGTGTTTTCGACTCTGTCAAGTTCTACCCATTGTTTATTCTTGTCTTCTACTTTGAGGTAAGGATTTCTTTGTCTCTTTTATATGATTTTTAGCTTAGTTATTTGCTCTTTGAAAATGGTTATTAATATGGGGATTTTTGAGAAAACCTAGGGTTTCAATTTGAAATCAAAAGAGGGGTTTTCCAAATAGGCTCTTGAAAATGGTTGTGGGGATATGGTTATGGTTTAAATGAGTTAAAATGGTGGATTTCTTATCTTAAAATCAACTTTATAAGAAAATGGGGTTTTGCCCTAAATTTTGAATATTTGGATTTGTGAAAGGAAATGGAAAATGATGTTAGGTATTGTGAAATTGGAACAATGTTTATGTTGATGATGATGGTGGAGTTGGATATGTAGTATACTCCCATTGTAATTGATGAAATTGTATTTTTTGATTGAAAATTATCTATTGACTAGAAATATCTATTTTGGACTATCGGTGGAGGATAGTCTTGATTGTTGTAGTCATTACATGAGGATTAGGTTAAATTGAAACTAATTTCCCATACATTATGCATTGAGTATCATTTCATATTAAATATTGTAAATGTATTTATTTTGAGAAAACTTGGTGAATACCTTGGTGAAGCTGGTCAAGGGGTGTGGTTGTAATTATGATGTTGGCTTGTGTGTCCTTAGTGAAAGTCCAAAAACCCACACGGTTAGGTGCCGATCCTTCCGGTTAGTACCGGTAAAATGGCTTTGGTAATGCTTGTATAATCCATTGACAGACACGTACCTAGAGATTCCAGTGTATTGTATCCACTACACTGTTTTCTATTATAAAAGAATTATTTTCATGAATTGATTTATAATCTGGCATTGCATTGTTTTGAGATAGAAAAAGAGAAATGCTTGACAAAAAGCATGCATGTGCATTTTATCTTATAATTTTGCTAAGATTCATATACTATGTTAGAGCATCTCCACTAGGCTTTGACTCACCCTATATGGAAAACAACTTTCAGGTGCTGATTATATGCCTCCACCAAGGACGTAACTTGGGAGGACTTGGAGCTTAAGGCTTCATTTTTAGTTTCTTGATGTAATTATTTTTGTTTATGCCTAGGGCTTTATTTGTATTGAGTTTAAACTTATTTTGTTATAACCAAGTATCGTCTTGGAAAGTTGTAGCCATTAAGGCATTTCATTACTTGGTTCTATTTCTCTTTTATTCTTGTATCCATGACATATGCTATAGATTCAGAATCTAGGATTGGTGAATGTATATTGCATATTTCATCTTTTGTAATGATCAAAGATATGATGAATAGAAGTTATCACATTTTTAATCAATTGTAGCAATGTTATGAGATGTATTAATGCTAATTATTTTGGGGCGTTACAGAATCCACAATGCCAATGTCGAATTCATGATGATGAGCCACTCCGAAATCTACCAAAACTTTAGGCCTAAGTTCCTCAGAATCCAGCGATGAACACCTCTCTTTTTGTGAATGAAAGAACAAATCAACCCTTGATATTTTGTCAATATATAGCTCGTTGATCAATCCATTACCTTATATACATCAAGGAAATTCAAATAGAAACATCCTCCGATATAGAACACATTGTATTGTACTCCTCTATAAGAATCTAGATGGGTTAAACACTAAAAATAACAAATAGCACACTTTATACTAAATAGAGCCATGAAGACTGCTTGAGTGCACACTTTACAATTTGAGCGGTGTGACTAAAGGTGATACTCACATATGGGCCAACCACTTGAATGCAACATCTACTGCTCGAACGGTAAAATATGTTTCCTAGAAGTTCAGAATGCAGGTAGAAAAACTGGATTTTTCACTTCACCGCTCGAGAGCAAGAAAGACCGCTCGAGCAGTTAATCAACTTTGACTATCCCTCAACACCACTTGGGCGTTGGCCTGAATCCACCAGGGGCACTACTCCTAGGACCCTCGCCAGCTGGCTCGACAGTTTGATCCTTGTACTTAGTCAACGAAGTGGAAAACAAGGAATGCTCAAGTCAAGATACCGAATGTTAGCATAAACTCTTCTGCATAAGCACACCTTGGGTAGGATTTGTATCTAAACTCTCATAACTCATAGATACAATTGAGTGAATAAAATACAACTAAATGGAGTTTTGACTAACGGGATTGCCAATTACAAAACCTAACAACATAGAACCTTTACCCATTTGAAGCATGCAATACAATGCAACAAGATATGAGCTCTCACTAAAAAAAAAAAGAGTAATGTTTGAGCTATTTTAGACTCTATAGTAAAATTGGGGCTTATATATATATATATATAGGGGAATTACAATACAGTGGGACAGAGAAAAAAAATTACAAAAATATGTTCGTGTATTTTTGTTTTTTATTCCACTGTATAGTGATTTTCTTTTTTATTTTTAATTATATATATATATATTTCTCAAAGTTTCTTTTTTTCCCATAAGCAATGTTTCGTTATCCATTGTGCATCAATCACAATCAAGGTGATTGCTTGGAGAAGTCTTTGGTGGCAAGGAATAATTCGAAGTTGAGGGCAATGAATGTGTTTCCAGGATAGGAGTTCTACAAAGATTAATGATCTCATTTGTAGTTATCACTCAGCAGAGAGGTGTTGGGTTTCGCTTTGGTGATTTCGGTACTTCTCCGACAACTTTCTGGCGACCTTTTGATAAGATGTAAAAATACTTTCAAAGTGTAGATTTGAGTTTTTTATGCCTGGGAAGAGGGGTTTTAGAGCTTCCATCCCGATTTTTAGCATTGATTTTTTAATTTTTAACACCTACAATGGTCCCATATTCTTTTAATCTTCCTCCCTTATTGTTCTGTTATGGGTGTTCTTCTTCTTCAACTTTGGCTTCTAGCGGTGATTGATGTACAATGCAACAGCGGCGGAGTTGAGCAAGGGCGACAGAGACAACAACGACAGCTACGACGAGGCTAAGCTTTATTTAGATGTAGATCTTGTTTTCCAAACCACATTTATGAGAAGATTATTGATTTTCCCAGACTGCTACTAGTTTTTTGATGGATTTTGTAATTTGTTGTTGTAGTTTTAGTCAAGTTTCTTGTGTGGTCCCCTGTTGTTTTATTTTTTATTATTATGTATGATGTTAACTTTTATTTTAATATAACTACTTTATAACTTTTCTCAAAAAAAAATAAAAATAAATAAATAAATAATCTTATTTGTACTTAGTTTGTTCAATTCATTATTTTCTTTCATAGCTTTGTCCATATGTGATCAACTAATCCTTAATTTTGATGTATATGGTACCTTTGTTATAATGTATGTTATAGCTCTATCATATTTGGTCCATATATATTCAAGCCATTATTAGTTTGATTGTGTATGCGATTGCACAAAAATGGCTAACATAGAAAGATTTGGTGGATTGCAGCGTGTCAAGGCAAAGTATGCCTACGTGAGTAAAAATGTGTATGGAAATATTTGAATTCTAAAACAGGAGATTATGTAAGGTCCAAGGGGATAAAAACCTCCTGGTTCTTGTTTTGCATCAATGAAAAGGACTTAAAATCTTCTAAGGCCTCGTTTAGGAACATGCTATTTTAGTAACTTTTTGGCTTTTTATGAAAAGATGTGCAAAAAAGTAGAGACAATGATGTGACAACTTATAGTAACTTTTGACTTTTTGGCTAAAATGTATAGTTGACAAAAGAGGCCTAAGAGTTTGAAAAATTAGGAAGAAGGATGGGTAGAAGGAAATAAACACAAAAACACCAACTTTATATATTCAAATGGATTGAACATACAAAAAGTCCTAGAACAGTTTGAAGAACATAAAATTGAGTTAAAAATGGAATGTAAGCACAACTTAGACTCAAAACAATGCCAATAATGGCCAAAAAACAATTAATTTGACACGAATGTCAAGAATTGGGACTAAATTATCGGAAAAATGTATTTCAAGAGCTAAACTATGTTAGACTAGGGCTCAAAACCACCGATGCTTTGTAATATGTTGATTTGATTGATTGGTTGAGTAGGCTTTGTTCCATCTTCAAGTGAGCTATTTATAGATGCTATGTCCTCATGAGAATCACAAATTGTGTCTGGGAAATTAGTAACTTCCTCCTGGATGATCTCCACTAACTCTAGATGGTAGGTTTCTGGATTACCTCATAAACGACCATCTGTCCCATCATCCTCACTCTTCTTAGCAAACTATTAGAGTGTTCCCCAAGGGTAGGGCTGACTAAATCCTCCTTTCAATCTTAGTCGTTGGGTGAAAGGGCTGGGCCTTTAGATGAGTGACAATGTCCCACATTGGTCAAAGTAACGCCTTAAAGAAAGGAGCCGTTGGAGAGTTTAAATTCTGACCGTTGGATGGCTACTAGTTGCCTCCGCATTTGGATTAATTGCATGTGTCCAACTCAATGCATTTACCCAACAATATATATTTAAAAGATCTCCACATGATCTTGTTCCTACTATCTAGGGATTTGATCAAATTATACCATGATTACATTTTAGCTATCAATCCCCACAAATCTATCACCAACGGTACGCGTGGCAACCTCTAAATGTCAATGGAAGATCCAATTAAGAAAAAATGAATGCAAAGAAAATATATAATTGTACTTGATCCATGAAACTTGTATCTTACCACCACTACTACCCCTTCGAAACACAATAAACTTGAAGTACAAATTAAGTTAAATTTTGGTTTGACAGAGTTTGATGAAGAAAGGAATCTTTAATCAAAACAACTATTTATAAACACAGTATTGCTTCGCACGACTCCATGATCCTCTCCCATGTGTTGGACTTTGATATGTGTTTTCCTCATTCTATTTGAAATCAAATTTCCTCAACAACTACCCCTCTTTTCTAGATATCTTAGTGCTAAAATACTTTTTCATAATCAACCACATTTCTTCTTGGGTTTAGTTGAGGTTACATCTATTTTGAGAATTGAGAGGGTAATTTGTGAACAAATTGGGCCGAGCTAGAATGAGTCTTCTTTGGACGATGGGCTGTGCAATAGGCCAAGAAGATGTTTTGTATTTCGGTTATGGGCCAAGGTAGTTACCAGGACGGTTGGATGGGTTGCTGGAATTGGAACCTGTCTGGGGACAAAGCCTTGTCTGATCGAGGTGGTTAGCATGGTGATAGGCTGAGCTGGGTATAGCATGATGAGATGCCAGGCTGAACAAAGTTACCGCAGCTTGACCGTGTTGCGGACGGAGCCCTGGTAACTTGGTTAACCGTAGTATCAACCAAGTTAAAGGGTTCACCCATCTCACTTGGTAGGCAGTGAGTAAGGTGTTTCGAGGATAAGTGTTATCCATGGGGAATGTGATTCCTTGGAGGGCTCTGGAGAATAAAAGTCCTATTGGGATTATGCTATGTGGAATCTATAAAAGCTCATGGCAGGACCTATGTACAGTTATCACGATTTCTACTCTCAAATACACTGAGCTTTTGTCCATTGTCTATTTGCTGATTTAGGCAACGGAGAGGTATCCGGTAAACACCCGCCGGCTAGCTCACGTTTGTGTTTTCAAGTAGTAAAGCAACGAAGTTTGGAGGAGTGCAAACTTGATCAACAGGATTATAAGAGAAGGTTATTTCGTGCTCGTACAATTGGTGCCGTCTGTGGGAATCGATCACAAAGAACAAACTTCTTGATTAAGTTTTCTTTCAACTGATTTCAATGGTGCACAATGAAGACTTGCCGCACTCTGCTATTGATGGGCAAACCTCGAAGGGGGGCAAGAGACGCGAAGGCCTACCTTTTATTCCGCCCATTGAAAAGTTAGATCCCCAGCGATGGAACCCTCGGAGGGATACACGTAAGAGACGGGGCTCCAGTCCTCGTCGCTCCCAAAGCCCTAAAAGGCAGAGGCGGAGGTTGGATCCTCAGGTTCTGGAGGATCGCGTGAGGGAGCAAGACGAATTGATACGGAGGATGGCAGTAGACATGGAGACAATGAAGCGCCAGATAAAAAGCAAAAAGGTGGCAACAGAAGAGGGGCGCAAAGGCAACACACGCTCTTACCACACAGAAGATCGTGACAGACAAGTCACACCATCACAAGCTGAAAAAAGAAGCCTCAAGACAGGCGATACACAATCAAGGACTTCTAGGACTCGTTACTCCAAGTCTAAGAGAATGAGGACTGAAAGGTCTTACACGAAGGGAAGCAGTTATCGGCCCTCGCATTCGCACCAAACGACATCTAGGCACATAAAGTTGCTTAGGTCGGCGGACCTGCAGATAGTGCTTGAGGAAAGGGCTCGAAGGAGAGAAGACACTTAGGCTCGCAACCCTCGTAGAGTCTTAACGTTGCAACGGTTAGCTCCTAGAACACATGGGAGTGTCGAGGTTGGAATGCCATAACCACGCCTTGCCTACGAATTAGCAGACAAAGCGTTAGCAAGATTACAAAGCTCACCGTTCGTGCTGGTGATTGAGCACGCACCATTACCCTCAAGCTTCCACCAGCCCAAATTCACTACTTATAAGGGACAATCAGACCCCTACATGCGTTATGGCCGTGTATCGGTGAAACGAGGCTCTAATGTGTATCCTGTTTCCTTCCAGCCTTCGTGACTTGAGTTTAAGATGGTTTGAAAGGTTGCCAGAAGGTAGCATAGCATCATGGGCGCAACTAGCGGAGGCATTTGTGACCAAATTCAAAACGAACACCAAGACGCCTGTGGGGATTGACCAGCTTCTCTCCATAGAAATAGACGAGAAGGAAACATTGAGGACTTACAATAACTGATATTTGGGAGACTTTTAATCAAATTGGAGATTGCCCCACAAACCTAGCTATCGCATAGCACAAACGAGGTTTGTCGGTTGGCAATAAATTGAGGGATTCAATGACGATGACTCCACCCCTCATACTGGAGGGCCTAATGGAAAAAGTGTATTAGCATATCCGGGTAAAAGAAGATGTCACGCGTATCAAAGCAAAAGCTGGCACAACAGCAATGTCAGACAAAAAACCTACAGCAAAAGTAAACACGGTTGGGCGAGAAGAACAATCGAGCAAGAATGGCCGAAGCAGACGAGCCAACAGAGTGGACCCCCAAGCAAGAAAGTTGAGAGTCCGTACCACCGTCACCACAGTATTCAATAAACCTATCTACTGGATTCTTAGCAAGATATGCGACGAACCCTTCGTTCGGCGGCTAACCAAGTTGGGAGAAACGTAGAGGGACTACGATGATCGATACCGTTGCACCTTCCATGATGAAAAGGGGCACCGAACTGAAAATTACACGCCATTAAGGCAACATCTAGAGGAGTTAGCAGCCGCAGGCCACCTGGACCAGTACATTGAAAGGGGAACACAGCTAGCCCCCTAGGACAGCAACATGCCAGATGGAATGCCAGTCGACTGTCCTCTCCAAGGTATAATCAATGTAATACATGGGATCGTCGAACCTGAACGGGTATGTGAACTCAGAGGGATGATCAAAAAGGCTGAGCACATGAGAGAGGTACTCAGTGCACAACCTACCGTGAAAAGGGAAAAAACAGAGGCAACGAACATCATCAGCTTTTCTGACAAAGACTTAGCAAGGTTACAAAGCCCTCATAATGATGCATTGGTGGTTACTTTGCACATCAAGAATTTTGACATCAAGCGGATCCTAATTGACCAAGGGAGCTCATGCGAGATAATGTACTATGAGACCTTCAAGCAGTTAAAATTGGAGGACAAGGACTTGGCACTCACAACATCTCCTCTAGTCGGCTTCAACTCGATGCCAGAATGGCCGATTGGCAAGATAATTCTGCCAGTTAAGGCAGGAACGATGACAAAACAGGTGGAATTCTGGGTATTGAAAGTCCCTTCCACTTAGAACATAATCTTGGGAAGAGCATGGTTGCACGCCATGAGAGCGGTGACATCGACCTACCACCAAGTGTTACGGTTCCCTAACGAAACCGGAATGATTGAAGAAGTCTTAGGGGACCAAATCATGTTGAAATAGTGCTTCGTTACAGTAAACGACAGCTAGGCTACCAAAGGGTTTGTATAAATGGTAGAAGAACCAGAAAGTAATGAGCTGTTCGTAGACGTTGTCAAAGCAGCCGAACAGAAGGCAGCGGAAGACTTGGTAGAGGTAAGGATAGATGAAAAAAAAAACCCAGAAAAGTTCTTTTTGCTTGGTTCGTCTCTGTCCAGCACCGAGAGAATAAAGATCATGGAATTTTTGACCTCTAATATTGAAGTGTTCGCTTGGACACCGTATGACATACCTGGCATTGACCCCAATTTCATTTGCCATCAACTCAATGTCCACCCAACCACCAAACCAATTATACAGTGAACTCGCCGATCGGTACTCCATCACGCAGAGATAGTAGTGGAAGAAGTGGGAAACCTGCTAGAAGCAGGGGGCAATCAAAGAAGTATACTATCCCAGGTGGATTTCCAACACTGTAGTGGTACAAAAAAAGAACGGCAAATAGCGTGTTTGTGTGGACTACAAAACAATTAACAAAGCTTGCCCGAAAAATGGCTTTTCCCTACCACGAATAGACCAACTGGTGGACCTAACAGCAGGGCATAACCGACTTAACTTTCTTGATGCGTATCGCGGTTACCATCAGATTGCTATGTATGAACCGGATCAGGAGGTCACATCGTTTACAACACCCAGAGGACTATATTGCTACAAGGTCATGTCCTTTGGCCTAAAAAATGCAGGGGCAACATTCCAATGGATGATCACCACAATGTTTGAACCATTGTTAGGCAAAACAATAGAGGCTTACATAGATGATATGGTGGTTAAAGGCAAAGATGAGAGGACCATCTCAAGGACCTAGATGAGATGTTTCAAATTTTGAAGTCCCACAAGTTGCGACTGAATGCATCTAAGTGGGCATTCGGCGTGGGGTCAGGCAAATTCTTAGGCTTTCTAGTGACCAACCGGGGTATAAAAGCTGATCCCTCTCAGATCAAAGCCATCCAAGATCTTGAGAGGCCCAACATAGTCAAGGAGGTACAACATCTCACTGGCCTAGCAACCGCGCTAAATCGATTCATAAGTCGGTCGTTCGACAGGTGTTGACTGTTCTTCCAGGCACTGAAGGCCAAGTTTAAGTGGGATGATGAATACAACCGCGCCCTGGAAAGCTTGAAAGACTACATGACCTCTCCTCCATTGTTAGTGACCCTGGTACCAGGAGAGGAGCTCTTTTTGTATTTAGTAGTTTTCTAGTATGCAGTTAGCGCAGTGTTGGTAAGAGCTGAGGGAATACAACACCTGCTTATCTTTTATGTGAGTAAGACATTGCTGGGTGCTAAAACAAGGTCCCTACCATTAGAAAAGCTGGCCTTAGCCTTGATGATGGCTTCAAGAAAATTGTCGCACTACTTCCATGCCTACATTGTGATTGTCTTAACGGCCTTCCCTTTAAAAGCCTTGCATAAGAGGGCGGATTTTTCTGGACGAATTTTGAAGTGGGCAGTGGAGTTGGGGCAATTTGACATTAAGTTTCAACCAAGAACCTCAATAAAGGCCCAAGCTTTGGTAGACTTCGTAGCTAAGTTACTAGGCAGTCATCATGTTTGCCCGATCGACTTGACCGAGGCAACCGAAAGGAAGTAGAAAAATGTCGTAGAGATAGCGCAACCCTTAGAACAGGACGCTCAATAGCATAACAAACCATTCAGCCTTGCAAAAAGAAAAAAAAAAAAGGAACAGACTGCAGCGCTAGCAGCAAGGACTCACCCCAAAGTAAGGTCCTGAGACAGCCAGATAGTGAGCATCAAGTTCTACCAATGGATAATCATTTAGAAGAAGGCATCATCAACACCCCTGATCCCAAGACATCATCAAATCCTTCAATTTGCTGGAAGCTGTTCGTCGGAGAGATATGGAAACTCTTCGTGGATAGAGCATCCAACAGGCACAATGTAGGACTTGGCATAGTCCTCATCTCGCTAGATGGCCTAACAATTGAATAAGCATTCAATCTTGGCTTTCTAGCATCCAACAACGAGACGGAATATGAAGCGCTATTAGTAGGTTTGAAGTCAGCATTTCGCATGAAGGCCACCAAACTAATGGTATATAGTGACTCCCAACTAATAGTCAACCAAATTTTGGGTGACTATGAGGCAAAGGATGATAGAATGGCTAAGTACCAAGAGTTGGTTAGAAAGGAGATCATGAAGTTCGAAGTAGTTCGGATAGAGCATCGGTCAAGAGGAAAATAGTAAAGCAGATGAGCTGGCCGATTTTGCGTCAATAGCAAATACATCTACCCCACACCTATTATTGATTGATTTCCTACCCAGACCAAGTATTGAAGAGCCTGAAGCAGCCGAAGCATGTTGCGTCGAACTAGGCCCTTCCTGTATGGATCCCATCATAGTGTTTTTAAAAGATGGCATCTTACCAAAAGAAAAGAAAGAAGCCAACAAAATTAGAGAAAAGTCGCAGAGATTTTGGCTCTCCCCCTCACTAGCATTGTATAAAAAATCCTTCACAGGACCTTACTTGAAGTGTGTCCGTCCGAGTAAGATTGAGGCATTTTTGTTCAAAATACACGAAGGCGTTTGTAGAAGCCATCAAGGGGGAAGATCGCTGGCCTACCGAGCAATTTCACAAGGGTATTGTTGGCCATACATGCAAGCAGATGCGGAGAAATATGTCAAGAAGTGTGAGAAATGTCAGAAGTTTGCATATCAAATACATCAACCAGCCAGAGAACTCCTACCTTTGACCAACCCTTGGCCCTTTGCAATGTGGAGCTTGTACATAGTGGGACCACTCCCAACTGCGCCAGGCGGCAGGATGTTCTTTCTCACGGTAACAGACTGTTTCACAAAGTGGGTAAAGGCAGAAGCACTCGCATCCATAAAAGAAAAAGACGTCAAAAAAATTCGTCTGGTAGAACATCATAACTGGGTTCATCATAACTGGGTTCGGCATCCCCAAGATCTTCAGGGGTTTTTTGCGAAGGAATACAAGATAGAATTCTATAACTCTACGCCAGGCATACCCCCGAGCCAATGGCCAGGCTGAGGCTTCCAACAAAGTAGTCCCTAGATGGCCTAAAAAAGAAGTTAGAAAAAGCAAAAAGGCAAATACGCTGAAGAACTTCCCCATGTTTTTATGGGCTTATCGAATACACCTCGACGGTTAATTAGCGAAACACATTTTTCTTTAGCCTACGGCATGGAGGCAGTAATCCCACTAGAAGTTGGCCTCCCCACTATCAGAAGCGAAAATTTTGATCCAGACTTGAATGGAGAGACCATATCCCTGGAACTCGACCTGGCAGAAGAAAGAAGAGAACTGGGTATTGGTGCATATTGCCTCATATCAACAGGAATTGTCCAGGAAATACAACAAAGCAATTCAAGATTGGAGATTGGGTACTGCGCAAAGTAATGGGAAATACTTTGGTGCCTGGAGATGCCAAATTAAGACCTAATTGGGAGGGACCATACAGAGTGATCGGTATGATTGGTAAAGGGGCATATCACCTAGAAGAGGCGGATGGCAGAGCTATTCCACGGCCATGGAACCCGGCCAATCTCAAAATATTCTATTTTTAGCTCTTTCTTAAAACACTTGTAGTTTTTCTTTTTCAATAAAACAAGTAGGCATTTTTTCAATAGAAATTCTTTGTATAAATTGTATGTTTGCATAAATTGTTCGTACACATAGCCCGACTGGGGGGCACCTCAAAAAGTTGGCAGGTTTGACCAAACATTTAGTTCTTCAGTCGAGATAAGGATCTAGGCTCAAGAAGGTTGGCAAGTTTGACCAACAAATTTTTCTTCCTTAGCCGAGATAAGGATCTAGGCTCAAGAAAGTTGGCAGGTTTGACCAACATTTAGTTCTTCAGTCGAGATAAGGATCTAGGCTCAAGAAGGTTGGCAAGTTTGACAAACAAATTTTTCTTCCTTAGTCAAGATAAGGATCTAGGTTTAGGAAAGTTGGCAGGTTTGACCAACATTTAGTTCTTCAGCCGAGATAAGGATCTAGGCTCAAGAAGGTTGGCAGGTTTGACCAATAAATTTTTTTCCTCCTTAGCCGAGATAAGGATCTAGGCTCAGGAAAGTTGGTAGGTTTGACCAACATTTAGTTCTTCAGCCGAGATAAGGATCTAGGCTCAAGAAGGTTGGTAGGTTTGACTAACAAATTTTTCTTCCTTAGCCGAGCTAAGGATCTAGGCTCAGAAAAGTTAGTAAGTTTGACCAACATTTAGTTCTTTAGTTGAGATAAGGATCTAGACTCAAGAAGGTTGGCTGGTTTAACCAACACTTTTTTCTTCCTTAAGCCGAAATAAGGATCTAGGCTCAGGAAAGTTAGCAGGTTTGACCAACACTTAGTTCGTTCTTCAGCTGAGATAAGGATCAAGGCTCAAGAAAGTAGGCAGGTTCGATCAACCTGTTTTCTTGTAGCTGAGATAAGGATCAAGGCACACATCTCGGTTAAAAAGGTTTTGCAATGTCCCAAGTGGTTTTCTGCCGAGATAACTATCCTGGCCGGAAAATGGGGCATTATAAGGAATGACTGAGCATCCTAAGCTGGTTGGGCAAGCAGTAAAACTGATACACTACAAAGAAAAAATAGTGATTTAACCGAATAAGAAGACGTTCACAAAGAAATGTTTCTTTCATTTATCAGAAATTGAGTACAAAAGGTAGGGCGTGTAGCCCGGTTACATTTCATCAAAACAAAAGGAAAAAGCGCAACAAAAATAGGTTTTTGGTCAAGCAAATAAATCATCAAGGTCAATGTCCAGGTCAACTCGGACCTTGCCACTAGGTAGGCCAGTCTGAGCAACTACCTATTGGGATGGTTCGGTCGAAGGCTCCACATCAACCGTGCTAGGCAGAGAAGGCTGATGACTGAAATTAGTGCCAGTAGATGGAGCATTTACCGAGTCAGGGGTCTCCTCTTCCTCCTTCCCCTCTTGTAGAAACTTTTGTTGGACTGCGTTTGTGTAGTCCACCATGTAGCTCGGTATGTAATGTGGAGGGGGATTCAAAAAAATGTATGTATCCGGTGCGTGACCGAGCTTCTCTATTGCGGCTTTCCAACCACTCTTAAAGAAAATATCTTTTGTGGCCTCGCACTGTTTGACGTAGACCTCCTCACCCTCTTCAAAACCGCACTCTTCAACATCTTCCATTTGCTTTTGAAGTGCCTTTATCTCAACATCTTTTTTTTTTTTCTAATTTAGCAAGCTCCCGAAGGTAGTGGCCCTTTCGCTTGGCCAAAGCTTTTTGCTTATCTTCCTTAGCTGTACTAAGAAGCCAAGCGATCGCGGTCGGCGCTCAGATCGGCAAATTTTGTTTAGAGCTCTTTCAGCTCGGCTTCCTTGGCTTTGCCGTCTACAATGGCTGCCTTGGTCATTTTTCCGAATTCCAGCACACGCTGATAGACAATTTGGTTCTTTTGCATGGCCTGAACATCATACCCAAAAAATTTTACAAACCAAGCGACAGAAAAGAAAGAAAGAGACTAGAATGCCTAGAATTCAGGGTTACAAGAATTAACGATTTGTTGGCAGACTGAATGGCCTTCAGCTCAGTCAGATGGGCGTGATGTTCCATGTCAGCTGGGAGGTAGATACTCTTGGTTAAGTTGAAAGCCAGAAGGTGGTATTTTTTCAGCACATACAAAATCCGACATAGTCACAGCTCGGCCCCTAGAGGACACAACTGGTGTCCACGTCGAAGTAGGGGATGAGGTAGCATGGTGTCTAACTGGGGAGTGCTAAGGGAGTGCGACCTGAAGCTTCTCGGTTTCTTCTCCATCCTCTAGCCTTGGTGATTTGTTAGTCAAGGTACGAGGCCCTTTATTAGGCCGAGATAATGAGGCTCTAGCGGAGGGAAGGGCGACCAAGGTCTCACATACCTGACCGGATGAAGGCAACTCGGTCTGGTCTTCATGATTCATGGCCGTAGTCTGTTCGGTGATGAGGGCATGGACAGCTCGCTTTTTCGCCATCTCTTGCTCTTCAGTAAGTGGTATAAGGTTGATTTGGGGCAGGTTGGGGTCCGGTTCAGGTGAAGGTTCAAGAAGGAAGTCGGTAAACTTAGTTTTTTCTCCTTCCGCTGTACCGATAGGTCGGTTTGAAATTCAGCAGCCCGATCCAATCTCAGTGGCGGTATCGAAATACGGCACGAAGGGCATCTTGATTGGCATAGGCGTAATTTGATTTAAGCTGGTTCAAATCTGCAAAAGAAACAAAAAACGCAAAGGGTTAGCACGGTGGTTGTTGAAATAATAAAGGAAATTAAACCGGGATGTCCTTACCAGCTGCTCTTTTATTCCAGTTTATATTGTAGCCCAGCATCTGGGCTTCCTGACCTTCAAAATGGCTAGAAACCCAGAGGAGATCATCATCGTTTAAATCTTTGTCTAGTGTGTTTTTGATAATTTTTTCTTGGCCTTTTCTTACTCTAAGGTAATAAACCCAATCGTCGTCATTTTGGCCAAGCAAGTATTGATGAAATAGCTCGGCCAATCCGAGGTTAAGGCCGAGCCAACGGTTTAGCTCGGCGATGCCATTTATTATTCTGTAAGTGTTTGTGGCTAGTTAGGTAGGACACAATCTGGTTTGCCTAAGAAATTTACAAATAAGAGGCTCTACAGGGAATCGAAGCCCGACTTCTACGATCGATATAAGGGTAAAAAGGGACGAAGCTCGGCTTGCCCTAGGGCGTGGTGTTCGGTTCGGCAAATTGATATGTACGTTGTCAGGGATGTTTGTATTCCCTTCGAAACTCAACTATGGCACTGGGTGAGCTCACCAGGAATCGGTATTTACCCATTAAACTTAAAAGATTGTTATGTTAAAATGAACACGGTTGCCTAGCCCGGCGCTGATGTGACTTTGGATGGACCTTGGTTGAGCAAAATTGCCCAGGGGCCAAAGTGCAAGGGTGTGCCTAGCCAACCTAGTCAAGTCTGCAAAGTGAAAATAACAAGTGTTATGCCCAGTTAATGGACCGGGCTAAGTAAATAGACAAAGAAAAAATAAGCCTAGCTCGGCTATAACTAGGTTACAAACCATTTCCAGTTCGGTCATGAAACAGGGACCGGCTCAAGGTTTATAGCTCAGTTATTGACCAATGCATTTTCTAGTTCGGCCAAGTGTAGGCCTAAAGGTCCGTAGAGACAGTTTCCTAGTTCGGTCATAGCACGATTTTTGGATAAAAAAAACACAGTCTAGACTAGTTCTTAGTCCCAATCAGTGTGTTTCCAGGTTTTACTCATGGTGTTTCGAGGTTCTCAATATTGGTTTAGACTTTAGTGTTTATAAACACATATTTGGTAATTGAGACACCATCCTTTAGAAATAAGTAGAAATAGTTACAAGAATGAAGAACTTACCGGTTTGAAATGAGATCTGAATCCAATCTAATGAAACGAATGCTGGCAGTGTTAAAAGAAAGCAGGAGATGCGTAGGCCTAGTCTTGAGCGTAGGAAGATTTAGGGGTTGAGGATTAGGAGCTTAAGAGAACAGGGGGCTTGCAAGAGGAAAGATGAAACAGTACTGGCTTTTTCAAAAAAGTGAAGCTATATAGTTGAGACAAAATGGGCGGGACTGTTCAAATTTCACAGTACAAGACGGTAGTAACAGGTGTACTTGACCAGTGGGGGCATGCCACGTATCCAAAGGAATAAATACGTTTTCAGACGTGCTTGAGTAGTGGAGCGACGTGTAGAGCAACTGACAAGACATTTCTAGACCAAACGAATCAGGAGCTCGGCTATTGTTGAGCTCGGTTAGAGGCTTGTACATTTAGCTCAACTTTGAAATAGTAATCCCAATCATGTTACACAGATAGAATTAGGGAGCAATTGAGAGGGTAATTTGTAAACAAATTAGGCTGAACTAGAATGAGTCCCTCTTTGGGCGATGGGCCGCACAATAGGCCAAGAAGATGTTTTGTATTTTGGTTCTGGGTTGAGGTAGTTAACAGGATGGTTGGATGGATTGTTGGAATTAGAACCTGTCTAGGGACAAAGCCTTGTCTGATCGAGGTGGTTAGCATGGTAATGGGCCGAGCTGGGGTATAGCACGGTGAGATGCCAGGCTGAATAGGGTTACCGCGGCTTGACCGTGTTGGGCACGGAGTCGAGGTAACTTGGTTGACCGTAGTATCAACCAAGTTAAAAGGTTCACCCATCTCACTTGGTGGGCAATGAGTAAGGTGTTGCCAGGATAAGCGTTATCCATGGGGAATATGATTCCTAGGAGGGCTCTAGAGAATAAGAGTCCTATTGGGATTGTGCTACGCGGAATCTATAAAAGCTCATGGAAGGGACCTATGAACAGGTATCACGATTTCTACTCTCAAATATACAAAGCTTTTGTCCATTGTCCATTTGCTGACTTAGGCGTCGGAGAGATATCCGGCACACACCCCCCGGCTAGCTCACATTTGTGTTTTGAAGTAATAAAGCGACGACGTTTGGAGGAGTGCAAACTTGATCAATTGGGTTATACAAGAAGATTATTTCGTGCTCGTACAAGAGTGATTTGATTGCCACGTGTCTTATTTTTATTGGATAATTTAATTAGGCGCCAACATATCCCCACATCAGCATAATTAAACATTGGTTATACTATGTGATAACTATAATTCTTCCTCTTCTTCACAAACTTTGCTAGTTTTTTTTGAAACTTTGGTGGATTCTTTCATCCTCCATCTGTATCCTTTATCTCTACCAATTGTACTTTTTCTTCTCTTCTATCAATGGCTAAATGCTTCATGGATGAAGTAATCGAAATAGTTTGAAAGCATTCCACAAAGAGGCAAAGCCCTTGATTGAGGAGTGGAAAGCAGTTCCTCATCCTAATTAAATCCCTAACTTTCAACCTTTAAGTACAAATTTTCCCCGGCCCTATTTATTGGGATGATAACGTGATTGGAGAGTAGTACTAAAAACACCTCATAATTAATCTGAAGAACAAATATGTAGATAATAGAGTTGTAGTTTTCTAAGAGAAAAGAGTGAGACCCCCACCACCCCCAGTGAATGCTGATTGGTCTAATTTTTTTTTTTTTTTTTTTTTTTTTTTGTCCTCCTCTCGTTGCCCCCCCACGTGTATGTGGGGGGTGGTGGGGGTCACCCCCAAGTGGGGGGTTTGGATCATCTCTGAGTTTCTAATATGTTGAAATAGCATAATACATAAATGAAAAAGAATATGTTGCCATAACAAATGGCCTAAAATATATTAATTTTTTCTTAATTTTTTAAACATTTCATTACCAAAACATATAACAAATGTTTTAAAACTAATTTAAGAAAAAATATTTTAGAAATGTGAGTCAAAGTAGACTACATAGATGCCAACAGTGGTTTTATGTTTGTTGGACTTGTAATAAATCAAGTCACCAAGCAAAAATTTGCAAGCCGGAGATTTTAAAAAAGAATTTTGCTAGCAAAGCTTGTATGAATGAATCATGATAACAAAAGGAAAGATTATGAATTTTGAAATAAAAAATTCACACAAAGAATGGAATAATTAACCTCCACACAACTCAAAAATCATTTTATAATCCTAAAGTAGGACTAGAAAAAAAAAAAAAAAAAAAAAAAACTTTTAAATTTTTTTATTTATTTGTATTGCAAAATGATAAAGAAAAAGTCTATGCAAAAAATTATCAGTAGGATCACTGATTATGCTAGGTTTCCAGAAAAAAAAAAAATGAAAAAAAACATAATGAAGATGAAATAATGGAAAGAAAAAAAGAATGGGCACTTGGTTTGAATTCAAATTTAGATTTTGTTTACTCATAAATTCAGCGTTGAAATATTATGCTTATAAGGATAAGTTCTTACAAAATAACTCACCCAACATATAAAACATACAGTCAGACCTTGTTTGAGAATATACTTTTTTAGTAATTTTTTGATTTTTTGGTTAAAATGTGATGTAAAAAAAAAAAACTAGTATTTGGGATGACTTTTTGAATTTTTACGAAAAGATGTGCAAGAAGTAGAGAGAAAAAAGAATTTTTGACTTTTTGATATGAATTGTTGACTTCTTTATTTTTATAGTGACTTTTTAACTTTTTGACTAAAAAAATCACTTGCCAAATGAGGCCTCAGTCTATTTAAAAACAAGAGAAAAGTTAAGGATCATGAAAAAATTTTCATGAAAATAATCATGAAATATTTATGATCTTTGGATTACCTTGATTACTGTGTGGTGTTTTATTATAAGTGCAATCCAATGGTCACAAAGCTTTCATGGTTATTTTCATGAAAAGTTTTTCATGATACCTAGCATTCTGTAAAAACAAATCTCAAAACGCCCCTCTCTCTCTCTCTCTCTCTCTCTCTCTCTCTCTCTCTCTCTCTCTCTCTCTTCTTATCTAGGGTTTTGACAACCCTTTAAACCCTCGCTCTTGCCGAACCAAACCCTAAGTTTCCCGAGGACCTCTCTTCCACCACCGCCGTCTCATTCCTCAAGTCTAGCGATGATGACAATGACCAGTTCTACTTCGATCATGATCACTCGACGGTTCGATAAGTGTCTTAATCCTTCATCCTCAGCCTTTCGTCGGCCAGATCTTCTCCTCATTACTCTCCTTCACCAGATCTGAACCACATTGCACCTCCATCACTGAGTCAGATTTGCGATGCAGAGAGAGAGAGAGAGAAAGAGAGCGGGGAAGTTTTCCCCGTCGTCATCATCGACGAACTCCACCGTCTAGTGAGCATTCTTGGAGGAGTCGTTGTGGTCTTGAGTGACAGAGTCTTTGTTGCTGTCGGCTCATGGTGGCTGCGGAGGTGCACTGCCTTGGCATTATATAAGAGATTTGTGTTCTTATTCATGCTCGAACAGATCGAATGCCAATCTCTTCATGGCAATGCAGCTCGGAGGACATTGATGCGAATCGGAGGAAGAAAAATAAGCTTATTGGCTCAGGAACCCTAAGCTTGCGCCGAACTCCTCAAGATCGATATCATCTTCTTCAAGTTGTTCGTGGAGGAGATGGAACCCTTTTATCTATTCAAATTTTCAATTTTTTTTTTTTTTTTGTTTGTTTGGAAGTCCAGGAATTCATTCACATTTTGAAGAAAAACAGACTTTTGGGAAATTTGGTATTTTATGGGATTTTGATGAGAGAGTGATAGCTATGGGGTCCTCTTCTAGCTTGCAAACCACACCAAGCAAAGCATCTATGAGGAGTCCATAAAATCTTTTGAGAAAGTTGTTGTTCCCCAGTTTGGTGTTTTCTCCATTACCTCTAAACTTTAAGCCTTTGCTAGTGAAAATTTCCCTCTCTAAGAAATGGGGGCTTTTAATGATTGTTTCTCTCTCTATTTAATTATAATTTTGTGGCTAGAGAACATAATTTTGTTATTACTTAACAAAGGAGTTCAGATTGGGTGATTCTATTACAGTGATGTACTTATTTTGTATTTCATTTTCACTTTATTTTTTGTATGTCATTCATACTTTGGGCATGTTATAACCTAAGGAGGGCGTGCTATTGCAAGAGAGAATTCAGTATGTTAACTCAACAGATAATTTTCTTTGTTGTTAACAACTATTTTTTTGGGGGACATATGTTTATATATATGAGTGTGTGTATGAGAGCTTCATACAGATAGACAGCATTTTGAATAGACAAAATTATAGGACCTTTCTTCCCCCTCCCCTCTATATATGTGTGTGTGTGCGTGTGTGTGTATGTATGAAATTTTGAATTGATAAGGTAAAATCTCTCTCTATATGTGTGTGTGTGTGTGTGTGTGTGTGTGTGTGTGTGTGTGTGTGTGTGTGTGTGTGTGTGTGTGTGTGTGAAAATTTGAATAGATAAGATAAAAAAAAAAATTGAACAGATAGAAAGGACTGAACAGACAAATTTTTGGAACAAATAAATTTAAACAGATAAGTGAAAAAATTGAACATATAATTAGATCTAGACAGATATTTGAACAAATGAAGAATTTTAGCAGATAGATATTCCAACATATTAATACAAATTTGATAGATAGTCAAAAAAATTAAAACAGATTGCCAAAAAAAATTAAACAGATAAAATATTTGAACAGATAGTTAAAAGTGATATTTATTCATAAATCTCTCTTTACCTACTTATGTTTCAATAAGTCCTATGGGTGACATAGTTACCAAAATACCCCTAATAATATTCACATTGACAATATAAATGTTCCATGATGTGAACATTCATATTGTCAATGTGAATGTTCACACTATCAATATAAACATTCAAACGTCAATGTGAATATTGACACTGTCAAATATGAATGTTCACATCACCAAGTTGCTAGGAATTAAAAAAATATTTGTAAGGTTAAAATTGTCTATAATATACCTTAAATATGCGAATTATGATTTGGTGGTCAAATGTCCAAATAATAGGACTTATTGGAATACGAAAATATGTTATAGACTAATTGGGATACAAGTACTTGAAAAAAGATTTCCTAATAAATCCCCTATTAAAAAATTAAACAAATAATTAAAAATTAAATAGATATATTAAGAGTAAAATTAAAAACAAAATGTCATCCAAAATAATAAATAGACTTCCCATCAAACTATTTTACAAAGAGTGAATTTATCACTAACAAAAAATATCTACTAAATCTAATGTCTTAGACAACTAAATCTAATGTCCTAGACAATTGGTAGATTTGACTTTTCACAATTTTCTCAAAAAGAATTTCTATAATTAAAAATATATATATTTTTTCCAAAAGATCTTATTGAAAATTTTATGAAGATTGCAAAGTTTGTATGTCATTTTTAGTCAATTCCCTAAATTGGGGTCATCAATGGCCAAGTCTTATGGTATTAGTGAATAAAATTAATATACAATGCATTGAATTTGAAATTGTTGAAACTGTGAAAATTGACAAAGATGAATTTCGAAGCTTAAATAAATTTTTAGCAATAATAAAATTTCACAAAGATGAATTTCGAAGCTTAAATAAATTTTTAGCAATAATAAAATAAGCTATTGCAGTTATGAGAGCAAGTCCAAGAATTATTACTACACAAATTGTGTCTATTAAAGCTGAAAAAATTATATTCAATTTTATCAACCTAATCAAATTTAATTATGTTAAAATAAATTTCAGAACATAAAACTTAAACTTCGGATCAATTACCATGTGTATCAACAAGAAATCAAGACAAAATGACATACCTGAATCCATTGATGAATGATTAAACGGAAGCGTGATTATCAATAAACTCTTTGTTATTGACTATGTTATTGCCTTCTAATCCTTTCCCCTTTGGTGCCTTATGTTTCTCCTTGAGAGGATTTAGAAAACATGGCAGTGTTCTTTTTCACCACTTGGGAAGGAATAGGGACCATAACCTTTTAAAGGTTGTAATTGGTTTTCATAACTGAAAGTTATAAAGTCCCATGAAACCACCATATGGGATATTAAACCGACATCAGTTACCCATTAACCATTAAACTAATTAATTAGCCATTAAACCAATTAATTAGTCATTAAACCAACTTTAACCAATATGTTTTAATTTCTATTTCTGCCCCTCATAGAAATAGAAATTATACAACTAGTATCTACACATTAGGTCCATAACACATATACCCTTAAGCCTATTAACTAAATTGAATCACTTAAATTGTAGGCTTCTTATAAATGATAACACCACATTTAATTATGTGGTCCCATTGAGACATTATCTAACAATCTCCCACTGGACCACATATGTACCCTGAAAAATGTGCTTTAACTTTAGTGAGCTCAGAAATTTGTTATCATAACTTGAGGGTATCCAAACAATCTTGTCCATTAACTATACTAATATAGGATCAAAGCGGTCTTCGTTACATCAATCGTAACTCGACCCACCAATGGTCACGTATACTAATACAGCTAAATGACATAGATCAATCATGGATGCGTAGCGTGGAAATTACATGTGATGTGATCCATACATGCCTATTTCCAACTGGTCCTACTTAACTTTATTGAGATCAATACTTCACATTACGTAACAGAGCGTAATAAACTGAATACTTTATTTCTGCAGAAATTAATCTAATTACATAGATAAAACTTAAGGCTGACATAAAGCAGTAACATAAATACAAACTCCCACTAAACCAGAATGTTCTCAAATAGAACAACACCCATCTGAGCAGTGTGCTCATGAAAGACCTTGGATGGTAGTCCCTTCGTAAGTGGATCCGCTATCATGGAGTTTGTCCCAATGTGCTCTATGGAAATCTGTCCACTCTGCACTCTTTCTTTTACAACTAGGAACTTGATATCAATATGCTTTGATTTTGTCAAGCTCCTATTGTTATTGGAATATAAAACTGCAGACTTATTGTCACAATATAACTTAAGTGGTCTTTCAGTGCCTTCCAAAATACGCAACCCAGTGACAAAATTCCGCAGCCATATCCCTTGGTTTGATGCCTCATAACATGCTACAAATTCTGCGGCCATGGTGGATGAAGCTATGAGCGTCTGCTTTGCAGACCTCCAAGAAATTGCTCCCCCAGCTAACAGATAAATATAGCCTGATGTGGATTTCCTACTGTCTTGGCATCCAGCAAAATCGGAGTCGGAATATCCAATGACCTCTAACTTATCCGATCTCCTATATGTGAGCATATATTCCTTTGTTCTCTGTAAATATCGCATAACACGCTTGACTGCTTTCCAATGATCCATGCCAGGATTACTTAAATATCTGCCTAACATGCCAACTATGAACGCAATATCCGGACGCGTACATACTTGAGCATACATTAGACTCCCTACAGCCGAGGCATAAGGAATCTTCTGCATTTCTTGAATTTCAAGACTGGTCTTCGGGCATTGGCTGAGACTAAACTTGTCTCCCTTAGCAACCGGGGTTTCACCTGGTTTACAATTTTGCATGCCAAATCTATTGAGTACTTTTTCGATATAGCTCCTTTGTGATAATCCCAGAATACCCCGAGAACGATCTCGGTGTATTTCGATTCCTAATACAAAAGAAGCATCACCAAGATCTTTCATTTCAAAATTCTTAGATAGAAATCTCTTGGTGTCATGCAATAAGTTTATATCGTTTGTGGCAAGCAATATGTCGTCAACATATAAAACCAAAAATATGTGTTTACTCCCACTGAACTTGTGATACACACATTCATCAACAACATTAGTTTCAAAACCATACGAAGTGATAACTTGATGAAATTTGAAGTACCACTGACGAGAAGCTTGTTTGAGTCCATAGATGGATTTAGTCAATTTGCAAACCATATTCTTTGGGTCTCCTGACACAAAGTTTTCTGGCTGCACCATATAAATTGTTTCTTTAATGTCACCATTAAGAAAAGCTGTTTTGACATCCATCTGATGCAACTCAAGATCAAAATATGCAACAAGCGCCATAATTGTCCTAAAAGAATCTTTCGAAGAAACTGGAGAGAAAGTTTCTTTAAAGTCAATTCCTTCTTTTTGAGTAAAGCCTTTGGCTACAAGACGTGCCTTATACCTCTCCACATTACCATTTGAATCCCTTTTGGTTTTAAATATCCATTTACAACCTACGGGCTTCGCACCAACTGGTAATGAGACAAGTTCCCAACCTTTATTGTCTTGCATAGACTTATATTCTTCATTCATGGCTTCTATCCACTTATGAGAGTTGGAACTTTCCATGGCTTGACGAAAGTTGATTGGATCATCTTTCGACATTCCATTTTCTACCTCATGTTCCTGGAGATATACAATATAATCATCTGAAAGTGCAAATCTCCTTTCTCTTGTGGATCGCCTTAATGGCACAGATTCTTGAGGTTGAGGTTGTAGAGTTTGTTCCTCAGGAATAATTACCTCATCTTGAATGGGGGTTTGAACTATATTATCTTGAACAACATTGTCTGGTTGAGGATCCGAAATTACTTCTCGAGCAATGACAGGTATAGGAACCTGTGATTGGTCAAAAGTAGTAGTAGTAAGTGGGATTACTCCTGCTTCCTCCTCAAAGACAATGTCTCTAACTGGATTTCTCCCCCCAAACTCAACATCCTCAAAAAATGTTGCAATTCCCGTCTCAAATATTGACCTATTTGTGGGATCATAAAACTTGTAACCCCGTGATCGTTCGGCATAGCCAATAAAGTAGCTGCTAATGGTTTTAGAGTCCAATTTTCGTTCATGAGGTTTATAAGGCCTCGCCTCAGCAGGACACCCCCACACATGCAAATGGTTTAGACTAGGCTTTCGCCCAACCCAAAGCTCATAAGGTGTTTTTACAACTGCTTTAGTTGGCACCCGATTTAAGATATAAGTTGCTGTCTTTAAAGCCTCACCCCAGAGGGACTCTGGTAAAGTAGAATGACTGATCATACTTCTTACCATATCCTTAAGAGTCCGGTTTCGTCTCTCAGATACACCATTCATGCTAGGTGATCCTGGCATGGTGTATTGTGGGACGATTCCACATTCCTCCAGGTATTTTGCAAACGGTCCTGGACGTTGTTCACCTGATCCATCATATCTGCCATAGTATTCACCACCACGGTCAGACCTGACACTTTTAATCCGTTTGTTGAGTTGTAACTCAACTTCGGCCTTAAATTTTTTGAATACGTCCAAAGACTGTGATTTCTCATGGATAAGAAATAGATACCCATATCTGGAATAGTCGTCTATGAATGTGATAAAATATTGTTGACCATTCCAAGACGCCATAGGGAATGGGCCACAAATGTCCGTATGAATTAATTCTAAGACATCTGTAGTCCTATGGGCACCATATTTCTTTATTTTGGTCTGTTTTCCCTTGATACACTCAACACAGACATCAAAATCTGAAAAATCAAGAGAGTCCAAAATTCCATCAGACACAAGGCGCTCAACTCTAGATTTAGAGATGTGACCTAGGCGTTTGTGCCATAATGAGGCTGAATTTTCCTTAGTTAATTTACGCTTTGTACCTCGTGATTCCACGTACAAGGTTGCATTATAAGATGCAATAGTTTCAAGCAAATATAGATTATCAAACACATTAAGTAAACCAGTACCAACAACATTGGAATTAATAGACATATTAAACTTCATATTTCCAAAAGAACAATAATATCCCAATTTGTCCAATACAGAAACAGAAATTAAATTCCGTCTAAAGGACGGTACAACAAAAGTGTCTAATAAATCCAAATAATAACCAGTTTTCAGTAATAATCTAAAGTGCGTTATTGCCTGCACTTCTATTGACTTGCCATCACCCACAAAGATGTATCTTTCAGCATCAGTTGGCTTTCGGTAGTTCAGGCAACCCTACATAGAAACACATATGTGAGTAGTAGCACCAGAATCTACCCACCAAGTGTTTCTTGGTACTGAAGCTAAATTTATTTCAGAACAGACCAAAACATGAAATGTACCTTTCTTTACACGCCAGGCGACGTATTTGGCACAATCCTTCTTTCTGTGTCCGGGCTTGCCACAAAAGAAACAACCATCCTGCACTTTCTGTTTTTTTGGTTCCGGACCTTGAGGAATAGCAACTTCCTTTCCCTTATGCTTTCTTTTGCCCGTATGCTTGGAGGTGCTTGCCAGATGAGCACTGTCAGTCCTTTCTTGCTTCAATCTCTCTTCCTCTTGCACACAAAATGAAATGAGCTCATTGAGAGTCCATTTCTCCTTCTGGCAGTTATAACTGACCTTAAATTGGTTAAATTGTGCAGGAAGAGAGATGAGAACTAAATGCACGAGCAAATCATCAGATAGGTCGAGCTTTAGTGCCTTAAGTTTTGAAGCAAGATGAGACATTTCCATGATGTACTCGCGAACATTACCCTTGCCTTTATACTTTATTGAAATCAAGCTTGCTAAAAGCGTGCTTGTTTCAGCCTTATCGTTTTTAGCAAAACGCTTTTGAATTTCTGAAAGAAATTCATCGGCAACGGTAACATCCTCTGTTATTGCACCCCGAAAGACTTCTGGAATCCCACGCTTCATGATCATAAGACTTAGCCTGTTAGAACGATCCCACTTTTCAAAGTACACAATTTCCTCAGGAGTACTTTGTGCAGTGAGAGCATTCGGTTTTGGCATCCTTAATGCCAAGTCTATGTCCATACAGCCGAGAACAATCAATATGTTCTCTTTCCAGTCCTTAAAGTTTGTTCCATTTAACATTGGAACATTGTTCATGTTAGCAGAGATTGAAGTAGTCGACATTAAAGCTGAATCCAAAAGAAAATAAAAGGAATAAACAATTATGCTCACATTAAGTTACCAAACAAATAATCTCTAAATAAATTAATTTAATGACAACATCTCAAGATACCTAGCACAACATTAATACCAAACCTTTGGGTAGTGATATTAACTGTAAGTGGTATTCTTGTTGTAATGATCAAACATTGACAATAAGTTATGTCAAATAACAAATCTATCTTTGGATGGATTTATTATTCACATTAGGTTTCCTTTACATGTCACGCCCCACTTTTTATTACTCGAGGTCATTACCAAGTTCATTAACTTAATTCAATTTCAGAGATAATATGCGGAAATAAACTCATACATTCAATCCATAGCAATGAATATCAGTACTCTCATTCGTATGTAAGTAAATGTTTCATGAACAAACTAATAAATTACCCTTAGGCTTACAACTTTTAAATAAACAACTGAAGGGTGTAACCCTTTTACACATATGGCGTTCCGCCAACAAGAAAGAGGCCCCGTGGCCAACAAATAAGTAGATCCAAATCTTGCAGCTCAACCTGCTTAATACCTGAAAAAGATTCAACAACGTGGGATGAACATATAGTCCAGTAGGGATCTCAACTTGATCCTCAACAATAACAACAGTACAGATAGCTATGATCATGCACACTCATTCTCATACTAGAATAGTAATGTGACAGTTTAGACAAAATATATATGTATATAAACTTTTCTCAAAAACAACTATTTCATTCAATGCTATAAGCGTTTCATCTTTCCCTTTTTCCTTTCATTAACCCCGTACCCAACCTTTTATACATAAGCAATTACTTAGGAAATAAATTCACTAAGACCACTACTATTCTCCAATTTCCACACATACAACAGATGTGCCTTTCTAGAACATATTTCTAAAATGTTTGATTCTCTTTACACTTCTAAAAGACAAGGGGTAGCAACTAATACATAATTAACACAAGATAATCCAATTACAATTTCATGACATGAATATCTACATTGCCTATGACACATAGTCTATGGCACAATTCACCTTCCAATTATGGCTCAGAACCTGGCCACATAACTCAACAAGGGTTCCATCTCTCATTAACAATATTTCCAAATTCAACAGGGATAACAAATCAAGTTAAACATATCTGATAACATAACGAATACACATGTTGGTATCGTAACAATCACAATCAAACTCACTTCCATACTTCCCAACTGATACACATTTTGGTGATATATTATATCAAATAAACAAACACTTCGGTGGACAAGCATATGAGCTGTATCACACTTCAATAGATAAGCATATGAGCTGTATCTCTGCAATAGGTGCGCATATAAGCAGCAACCCTGGGTCCATCCCCTATCTTCCCATAATCATTAACCGGTTTAGAGGTACATCCCCTATCTTCCCCTAAACCGTGGAGTACATCCCCTATCTCCTCCCATACACAAGTAATGCATATAAACACAACGTCATATACACAAACAATCAATGGTGTAATGCATACACAACAATTCAACGCAACCGTGTCATCCTCCACCGATGACCAGGGACAAAACCTCTAGATGCAGGTATATTGTACATCTATAAACATACTCAATTATCATGAGATTATCAACTTATCACTAATACTAACATAGTAGTATAAGATACAACAATCCAACATTCATACTTATTTCAAAGTGTCTTTCCCATTCCACAAAACCAATCTTGCTTCCTTTTGTTTTCACAAAACCGTTTTCATTCCTTTTGTTTCCACAAAACCAAATCCAAAGGCAACAAAGTCAAAACTCATTTTAATCTACCACATTCCTTTCAAAGCCATTCCAATTTAATTTTATAAATTAAATCATAACAATTAAATTAGGGTTTTACTCCCTCTTTCTCAATATTGAACAAAATGCCTCAATCATCTATAATAACCAATAATGGCTTCAATTAAATCCAAATACCCAAGTATTTACCCAAAGATCAAACCCCTCTATCTTATTATTAAATCAATAAATATTAGGGTTTCCTCTCCTTTCAACAACAACTAGCTAATTGACACCCAATTAGCCCCAAAACACATATAATAATCATGGATCTAAAACCAACAACCAACCCAAAGTTCAACCTCATGAATTTATACAAAAATCCAACATGATATAGTTTTCATGCAATACAAAAATTACCACATGTCTATCTATAGATGAAGTATTGAAAAAGATCAAGGAGAATCCCTACCTCAAGAACCAAGCAAGAAACCAAACCTAGAGAAGAATCCTACGCAATCTCGAATTCCAATCGGTTGAAAAAATGTTCATCTCCTCTTGTTCTTCATCCTTGATACAAGAATCATGGTGGGTTGTTGATCAAAGTAAAGGAATTCAAGGGTTTGGAGCTAGGGTTTCGGACTTAGGAGAAGGGGAAAGAAGAGGGGAAAAGAAAATATCAGTAACTGATCAAAAATCTCGTTTTTAAAGCTGCTGTCCCGAAACCCTCGCTCGAGCGTCCAAATGCTCGCTCGAGCGGACCTGTTCCAGCACAGATTCCAAAACTTCAAATAGGTGTAACTCTCCTATCCGGACTCCGTTTTAGGTCATTCTTGTGTCCAAATTGAAGCCCCGGAAATAAGCTTTCCAATGGTTCTAACCTCATATCCAAATTCAAAGTGTGGAAAAAGAAAAGGGAAAAAGAGTGGCAGCTATTCGTAAAATAACTATCCGAATTAAATTCTTTGGTTCAATCATACATTACCATCATATTACCACCTCAACTAGAATCCCAAAATAAAATAAAGACGCTCCAAATACACTAATAGGATGTCAAAAATGAGTCCACATGCCTCAGAAATACAACTCATCCTGGAGACCCGCTTGAGCGCCAACTCCCCCGCTCGAGCGGAAGGAGAAATTCTGGGTCATTACATTACAATTGGCACATGTTTATCACCACAAAATGTGTGTGTAATTCTGCCAAGTATTAATCATGTCTTTGGACCGATAAATACCCGCATGAGATACACAGACATGAACATCAAAACATTCCATATAAAACAATCTAGACAAGAGAGATCACTTTTGTGACATCTTGTTTGAATTGACTTATATTTAGAACGTTAGGAAATGAAATTGCTGTAGACGTTGTATAAATTACAGTAAATTTAAAGATTTCTTAATTTGTTACCCCGAAATATTATATAATCTGCAGCAATCCCAATTATATACATACATATATAAATAGAATTGATGGGTCCAAAAAACAAACTGACCACCGAATCATTTTACAATTCCAGAAAACAGATTGCCATTTTCACAGAACAAAACAGGAAAAAACAGAATTTACATCCATAAGAAAATTCAGAATCTGATTTCAGGAAACTAAATAGAATGAATAAAGCATATCAATTCTGATAATACACATGATAATGTAGGCTCTGATACCAATTGTTAAAATAAATTTCAGAACATAAAACTTAAACTTCGGATCAATTACCATGTGTATCAACAAGAAATCAAGACAAAATGACATACCTGAATCCATTGATGAATGATTAAACGGAAGCGTGATTATCAATAAACTCTTTGTTATTGACTATGTTATTGCCTTCTAATCCTTTCCCCTTTGGTGCCTTATGTTTCTCCTTGAGAGGATTTAGAAAACATGGCAGTGTTCTTTTTCACCACTTGGGAAGGAATAGGGACCATAACCTTTTAAAGGTTGTAATTGGTTTTCATAACTGAAAGTTATAAAGTCCCATGAAACCACCATATGGGATATTAAACCGACATCAGTTACCCATTAACCATTAAACTAATTAATTAGCCATTAAACCAATTAATTAGTCATTAAACCAACTTTAACCAATATGTTTTAATTTCTATTTCTGCCCCTCATAGAAATAGAAATTATACAACTAGTATCTACACATTAGGTCCATAACACATATACCCTTAAGCCTATTAACTAAATTGAATCACTTAAATTGTAAGCTTCTTATAAATGATAACACCACATTTAATTATGTGGTCCCATTGAGACATTATCTAACAATTTACTCTATCCTTCATCTTGTCCAAATTTAATCTCCACGAAAAATGAAAAATAGTGAAAATATTATGACCCAATCGTTGAAAAAAAATTGATAGGCTCATATTTTTCATAACATATTAGACAGTATTCTTCAACATGATAAACAAACATGCTACCAAAATGATATAATTGTAATCGTAAATTATGAAGACCTCCAAATTGGTAGATGACAAAGTATAGGAAATGCTCCAAATGCTTGAAGAATAAATAATTAAAGTGCTTGATTTCCCTTCTACTATTTGGGAACGGTATGAGATCAAGCGAGAGGCCCGAGTTCATTAAAATTCAATGAAAAAGATGGACATTTGTATCTCTAAAAAATAGGATAGGAATCTTGCAAGTTGAAGACATAACAATGTGATTTACATGATAACTAAAACCAAAGTGATTGGAATACCCACTAACAATGGATCATACTTAGTAGAGATACCACTATATGTTTGTTTGTTGTATTTTAATTTCAATAATTCAAATTTATAAAAGATTTATTATCTTGTTGCAAGAACCTTAATTTATCTTTCATTTCTGTATATTTCAAATTCTAAGTTAAAATCTGCTATATGTCTATAAAAGAATGCAAATTGCATTTGGTAAATGTAGTCTTATAGAGAGAAGAAATGAGCAAAAGTAGTCATCTTTATCTTTCTTGTAATCTTGCAAGTATTTTGTAATTTTTCAAGTATTCAATAAAAATGTGAGTGTGGGTTTTTTTTTTTTAAATTTTTTATTTTCGTAAACTTTTCTTTTTGTTGTTTTTAATATTCTAGAAGTTTGATAGTAATGATAGAATTATTATTATTTGTTTACTATTTGCACGTTGAGTTAATGTATTGATAATTTGTTTATTGATAGATTTAGTGTGAGGGGTTATGTTTACTGTTTAGACTTTGAAAATTATTCGTAGAAGACAAAGAAATTAGGTATGAAAAATAATTCGAATTTAAAGATGAGCTTCCTTATAAGTAAATTATAATTTTTGTAGTTTTATAAATATGCGATATTGGAAGTCCTTATTTGCAAATATAATACTTGTGGTCCAACAAGTAGATTGCCCAATAGTGTAATAATTATTTCAAGTAAACATTTTCTTGCGTAAAATAGTAGAAAATGACGGTGATAATAATGGAATCACTTTAGGTTGGTTTCGGATGCCTTGGTTTTTTGGATTTTTAATTTTTTTGTTATTTTAGTTTGGGGTTAAAATTTTTTATTGAGGATAGATTTTTTGATTTTTCTAATTTTTGTAAGAGTAAAAATGAAATGATTATAATTTAGATGTAACATTTTGTCTTATTAATTTTTTAATTAATTTTATTTTTTGTAACTATTTTAGTCAAAAAATTTTAAGGTTGTGTTTGGTGGAGCTCTAGAAATGTAATTCTAGTCATTGGTTTGAACATTGTGCTTAGTTTGAGCTCTGGAAACGTGATTCTACACCCACTTTTGAAAGCACGTATACGCGGTCATCTTCCGGGATGTCCCCGAACGTCCGGACGTCCTGTCGATTGACCGTAACAGTATTGTTTTTATTTTTTTTATTTTTTTTTTTGTAATTGGGACCCGTTATTTTTTTATATTGTAAATAAAAAATATTTTCGAATTTTTTTTAAAAAAAAATTATGAGTTTTGAATAGAATTTTGAATTGTGTGTTTAGTTATGAGTTTGTAAGTTTTTGAATCAAATATTATATGTCACATCAAAAATTTCAAACTCAATTCAAAACACTTTTCAAAACTCATAACCAAACAAAATTTTCACAATCAAATCATTATTCCAAAACTCAAAAACTCAAAATACAACTCTATTCTCAAATCATAATTTCAAAACTCTACCAAACGCTATTTAAATTTTTCCTTCTCAAGCGAGGGCTTAGTCTACTGATGGACCATTATAATAGTGGTTTATAGGGCGAATTACACTAATAATCCTTATAGTTTAAGGTTTATGTCACTTTGATTCCTGACTTTTCAATTGTGATACATTTGACCCTGAATTTTGAATTTTGTTCTAAATAAGGACAATTGAAGATACCATTACTTAATTTCAAGGGCAAAATTGTCAATTTGATAAAATATACACTAATTTGACAAAATAAATGTCAAAAAAATATTCTTAAATTTTTAAAAATTATTTATAGCCCCACCAAAGATAAAATTATGTAAAATTGATAAATCTTTTAGACATTTTTTTTTACTAAATTTATTTTTATTATGTATTTGGATGATGATCATGTAATTCGTGGTTGTTTTTATTTTCATTAAGTTAGTTTCTATTTTTTTAAAAGTCAAATATAGCGACAACGTTGATATCATTATTAAACCAATCCCTTAAATCAAAAAATCTAAAATTAAAAAAAAAAATTCATATATTAAATATATCGATCACACTTTAAAATCTTAACAAGTACTCATTATATGATTATCATTCAAACACATAATAAAAATTAATTTGGTAAAAAAATTAAATAAATAAATGTCTAAAAGATTAATCAATTTTATATAATTTTATCTTTGGCAGATAGAAATAATTTTTAAAAATTTAAAAATAATTTTTTGACATTTTTTTTTGTCAAAGTAGTGTATATTTTATCAAACTGACTATTTTGCCTTTAAAATTAAGTAATAATATCTTCAATTATTCTTATTTGGAATAAGATTCAAATTTTAAAATCAAATATGTCACAATTGAAAAGTTAGATATCGAAGTGACACGAATCTTAAACTATAGGAATTGTTAGTATAATTTATCCTAATTTATAAGTGAAAAAGTACTATTATTATGAAAATCCCAAAAAATCTAATAGTAGAAATGATGCTGATAATGGAATCACCTTATTCTAATAACGGACCAGTATAATATTAGTTTATAAGAGAAAAGGTACTATTATAGTGTTAGTAGAAATAATAGTTTGCAAGTGAAAAGGTACTATTATTTTGAAAATCCCAAAAAATCTAATAGTAGAAATGATGGTGATAATAATAGAGAATCACTTTAGTCTAATAGTGGACCAGTATAGTAATAGGTTATAAGAGAAAATTTACTATAATAATGTTGAGGTTCGGATGATTCGAATTTTTGTTTTAATTTATTTATTGGACTGTATTGATTATTTTTTTTTTTTTTTTTTGGAGTGGTAGTTACGTGTAAAAATGTGCTAAAAAATAAGACATCTCACATCCAGTTAGCCTATGTGGTTTAATAAGGTGAGTAAATTGGGTTGAACTAATTAGATTATAAAATGAACTGATCAATTAGAAATAAAAATATAACAGAGACTCGTACAAAATTATATGGAATTAATAAATTTTAATCAGCAACCCAATTGATCAGTCAATTTTATCACTCAATCAATCCATCTCAGACTGAGTTGGTGCGAGATGTCCACTCCTCCAAAAAATAAAAAATTTCAAGGCCCTAGCACTGCCGTATTATTTTTGATGGGAAGGAAAGATTTCAAATCCAAAAATGTTCTATTATAGTATTTACAAAATAAAATAATGGAGCTTTATTATAAAAGGAAAGGATTTTTGATGGGAAGGAAAGATTTGGATTTTGATGGGAAGGAAAGATTTCAAATCCAATAATGTTCTAATGTAGTATTTACAAAATAAAATAATGGAGCTTTATAATAGGTTATGAAAGGAAAGGTTGATGTTTGATACTTCCTTTGAAATTTCTTTTCAAAAATCAGGGTTGGCTTAGTAGGTGTTTGGCATGTATTAAAAAAAATATATATTTTTTTTATATATATGTATTTATTTGGATCATATCAATTAACATCTATCAACATTTATCAATATTTTCTCCTTACTTTTCCATCCACGTTCTCTATTTTTCTACTTATTTTTTATTATAAAAAGTCAAAAAGTGTATTTATTTAAAATATCGCAAATCACTCCTTAATCAACTACATATATATATTTTTTTGTATAGGAAAATATCAGTGGGTTTTAAAAAATAATTAAAAATTAGTGATTTGGATTTTTTATTGATAAATCATATTTAGAGGTGTTCTAACCCAATAAGTCTACCAAGAAAAATTATAACCTAATTAGTCTCATATATTTATACTTTAATTTCATGAGGTCTTTTTTCTTTTCTTTTTTTTTCTTGATTTATATTGTTTGTTGGACTATTATACCCTTATGTCTATTGTTGATATGTATTACATAGAAAAAATATATATACATTTCCTTTTTTGTTACTATCTTTATTTTGGTAGTTACCATTATTCACCTTTTTTTTTTTTTTTTGATTAGTTTCATTCACATTTATAGTATTGTTTCATTATGCTAGGATTTCGAAACTCTCTATTTGGTAGGGTTTAGAAACTCTAGTTTACACATAGTGGTGAAATAATATTATGTTCCTCATTGTTGCGGTGAAACTTTGTGTTCCTTCATTGTCACTTTGTATTCAAAATTCTGTGGTCGTTCATTATTACTCTATGTTTGAAACTTTATGTTTCCATTGTTGTAAGTCGAAACTCTGTTCATGTCCAGTCAATTTTGTTACAAACATATTCTTCAAATGTAGGTTTGATTTTGAAAAATCTAGTAATCCCCTAGATGTTGATTTGTCAATTTTAAGCAATAAATAATAATCTCAATCAAACAATCAAGATAAATCGACACAACGATTTTACGTGAAAAAATCACAATTAGAGCGCCTCCAATTGTGAAAAAAATCACGGGCAAAAGCCACAAAACAATCCACTAAAAAGACAAAAAAGAATTACACAAGTGTTTTCTCAATTACCTAGCAAATTCACGCCCGAATTGAACCGATCCCAATGTGTCTCTTCCACCACCATCTTCACTTCGAAATTATCTTGCCAAACATTAAATCCACAACGCCAATGTCGAATTACGACAATGAGCCACTCTAGAATCCACCAAAGTTTCAAGTTCGAATTCCTCGGAATCCACTGAAGAACAACACTCTTTTCGTATTGAATAAACAAACAATCCTTTGATGTATACTTCTTAAACCATGAGTAGAATACTCAATCAAATATCAAAGAAAACTAGCAAAATAGTCTCAGATATAAATCCTAATATCCAAAAAAAAGATATGGAAACGTAATCCTAAAATCTGAATGAAACATATATTTATAGAAAACTATTCTGCGATCTCCGCTCGAGTGTAGGAATGGCTGCTCAAGCGGACCGACGGTCAAACATGGGAAATTCCGCTCGAGCGGGAAAAAACAACTTCCAGTATTTTTGCAAGCGATCAAACTTCTGGAACCAAGCGTTCTCCGCTCAAGTGCACAAACGACCACTAGAGCGGACAAGTAACTTCGAATGCATTTTTGCATTTTACTACGAGAACGCTGGCCCTCAATTCCGCCGTGGCACTACTCCAGACCCGCCAAGGGGCGCTACCCCCTGGACCCCCGTCATAATCAGTGAAGTGGCAAACATGAAAGAATTAACACCACAAACTTCTTTGCAAGACACAATTCGGGTTGAATTCACATCTAAAACTTATAGCCTCATTGAAATAAAAAAATCGAATAATATTTTAAAAAATAAAAAGATCGAATAATATTTGATTTGAATTGGTAGAATGATGAAAATAATATTTAAAAATAAAAACCTAACAGATTTGATTTGGCAATCCAAATCAAATAATATTTTTTTATTTTTAGAGTGGTCATTATCACTATCATTGACAATCTATGCAATTTCATCATTCTACTAATCCAAATCAAATCTATTAGGTTTTTATTCTTGGCAATCCCATTTGACAAAATTCTTTTCAGTTGTAACTTTATTCAATCTTTTTATTTCAGTGAGACTATGAGTTTTAGATGTGAATCCAACTTAAATTGTGCCTTGCAGAGAAGTTTGTGCTGTTAATTCTTTCATATTTGTCACTTCGTTGACTATGACGGGGGTCTAGGGGGCAGCGCCCCTTGGCGGGTCCGAGGCAGTGCAACGGTGGAGTTAAGGGGCAGCGCCCCTGTAGCAAAATAAAAAAATACGTTCGAAGTTGCTTGTACGCTCGAATGACTGTTTATGCGCTTGAGCGGAGAACACTTAGTTTTAGAAGTTTGATCGTCTGCAAAAATTCTGGAAGTTGTTTTTTCCCGCTCTAGCAGAATTTCCCGTGCTCAAGCGTTGGGCCGCTCGAGCGGCCATTCCTGCGCTCGAGCGGAGATCGCAGAACAATTTGCTATAAATATATGTTTCAGTCAGATTTTAGGGTTACGCTTCCAGATCTTCTTTTTGGATATTAGGGTTAATAGGAAAGGGCGGAAAGCTCAACACTAAGCAATCTAAGGAAAAGAAAGCTAACTACCACATACAAACTACCTAGGCCAGGAAGCTATCCTAGTTAGGTCTTCTTTCCTTTTAGTCTCTTAGTTATGAATATTCTTATCCTATAGTAAGATCGATAAAGTCTTCACGTAGTTCCTTTTCTTACGCGCTTTTCCACGATTCGCCTGTGGTAAAGCAGCCCTCTAATATCCTTTCGAGTGAGGTTTCCACTTTATATCTGAGGCTATTTTGCTAGTTTTCTTTGATGTTTGATTGAGTATTCTACTCATGGTTTAAGAAGTATACATCAAAGGATTGTTTGTTTATTCAATACAAAAAGAGTGTTGTTCTTCGGTGGATTTCGGGGAATTCAAACCTGAAACTTTAGTGGATTCTGGAGTGGCTCATCGTCGTGATTCGACATTGGCGTTATAGATTCAACGTTGGGCAAGATAATTTCAAGGTGAAGACGATGGTGGAAGAGACACATATCGGTTCAATTCGGGCGTAGATTCGCTAGGTAATTGAGAGAACATTTGTGTAATTATTTTTTGTCTTTTTAGTGGATTGTTTTGTGGCTTTTGCTCGTGGTTTTTTTTTTTCACAATAAGAGGCGCTCCAATTGTGATTTTTCCACGTAAAATTGTTGTGCCGATTTATCTTGATTGTTTGATTGAGATTGTTATTTACTGCTTAAAATTGATACATAATCACAAATCAATATCTAGGGAATTACTAGATTTTTCAAAATCAAACCTACCTTGAAGAATATGTTTGTAACAAAATTGATTGGACATGAACAGAGTTTCGACTTACAACAATAGAGAAATATAAAGTTTCAAACATAGAGTAATAATGAACGACCACAGAATTTTGAACACAAAGTGACAATGAAGGAACACAAAATTTCACCGCAACAATGAGGAACATAATATTATTTTACTACTATGTGTAAACTAGAGTTTCTAAGCCCTACCAAATAGAAAGTTTCAAAACCCTAGCACAATGAAACAATACCATAAATGTGAATGAAACTGATCAAAAAGAAAAACGTGAATAATGGTAACTACCAAAATAAAGATAATAACAAAAAGGAAATGTGTATATCTTTCTTCGGTGTAATACATATCAACAATAGACATAAGGGTATAATAGACCAACAAATAATATAAATCAGCAAAAAAAAAAAATGAAATAAAAGTATAAATACATAGGATTAATTAAGTTATAATTTTTCTTGGTAGACTCACTACAAGAATTTACACATTTTGCGACCACTTTTGCCGACCAAAAAAATTTTGGTCACAAAAAAATGACATTTGGCGACCAAATATTAATTAGTCGCGAATGATCATTAATTTTGGTGACCAAATATTATTGGTCGTAGAAGGTGATATTTTGGCGACCAAAAAATGAATTGGTCGCAAAAAGTGGTATGCTTTTGCCAACCAACTACAGATTTGGTCGCGGAAGGTCACATTTTTTTGCGACCAAAAATTTGGTTGCGAAAAACTTATTTTTAGCAACCAAAAAAAATTAGTCGCCAAATTAGTACTTTTAGCGACTAATATTTTAGTCGCCATTGATTGAGATTTGGCGACTAAAAAAATTTGGTCGGCGAAGGTATCTTTTCTGCAACTAATATGGTCTTTTGGTCGCCAAAAGTTTGGGAGGGAAATTTGATTTTTAGTGGGGCAGGAATTGAAACTTTTTTGCGACAAATAAATTTGGTCGCCAATTTTAAAACGACGTCGTTTTGTACCATGAAAGCAGAGAAAAAAAAAAAAAAAAAACCCTAATCTCCATTGTCTCTATCTTGCTGTGTCTCGGTCCGCCCTCTCCCTCTCTGTGTTCTTTCTCTCAATCGGTGCCCACTCTCTCTAGCTTACCGAAGTCCCTCGCCACCGTTGCTCACATCCGTTGCACATCGCCACCGCCGCAAATCGCCATCGCCATCGCCCTCTGTCTTTCTCTCACACAGAGGTAGTGATTGCTGGGTATTCGCTGCTATGGTTGTTGTTGGGTATTCGCCAAAAGCATACGTATGCATACGGTACCGTGATTTTTGCACTCTCTATCGTCGGTTGAAGACATTGTTTACTGGGCAAGGCTGGATTCTTCCTTCTACCTGGTCCTCTGTCGAACGGGTATCCAGAAAGATTTTTGGGAATGTCTCTCCTGATGTTGTTGCAGAGAGAAGTGCCCTAATTCAAGAGTGTTTACGATCCATTCTGCACTCTAGGTTTTCATGTTTGATTTGTTTCATGTTTGTATGGTAAATGGAACCCACACTGTAAATTGCTTGTGGATGATGAAGTCTCTTAGGGACAAATTTGGCCATATCATTCTGATCATATCTTTTACTCGTGTGGCATAAGTGCAGATAATTGCTAGTGTTGGCCTTGATAAAAAGTTATACACTTTTGACTCAGGGAGTAGGAAACTCGCATCTTGCATTTCTTATGATGCACCTTTCTCTTCATTGGCATTCAGAGATGATGGCTGGATACTGGTTGCTGGAACAAGCAATGGGCGAGTGGTGTTCTATGATGTTTGTGGAAAACCACAACCTTTGGTTGAACTTCATGCATATGGAAATTCTGAGGTCAATTTCCTTTCTTCAACCTGTTGTTATTTAGATAGAGAGATCTAAGTTTAGAGTCCTATATATGCTTGGCATATACTTGCATGATATAGCTTATGAATGTGTGTGAGAAATTTCATTTTTCTTCAGGTAATATGTATTTTTCCATAAATTCTAGAGATCCAATGAGCTATTCATTCATTCAGAAGAGATAGAGTGTTTTTTAAATGAGCTCAACAATATCTAATGTTAATGAGGTATTGAGAGGATGCTCTTTATAACTGCTATTTACGTGTGTTGCCCTCAATTGATAATGTTTTTAAAATGTGCTCAACAATATCTAATGTTAATGAGGTATTGAGAGGATGCTCTTTATAACTGCTATTTACACGTGTTGCCCTCAATTTTTCAGTTGAGGTGATTCAATGGATGGGCCTTTTCTAGGATGACTTTTGAATGAAGCTAACTAGCACCATCAATAGAGGTGATTCAATGGATGTGCCTCTTCTAGTAGTTGTTTTATGAGGGGGAAAAAAAAAAGAAGAGGAAATAGTTATTAATGTTGCAAAACACGCTCATTTCATGGGAAGTTATATAATGATGTTCGTCAATGGTCCATCCAAGATTGTTGCCTCTTAATTTTAGTTTAGATTGACATCACGGTCAACTGATTAACGAGTCTTACCATAAATTACACTTATTATCCTCATGTTTATCATTGACAACGCATTATGAATTTCAGCAGGCCGTAAAAAGTATGTTCTGGCAAAGTTCAAACATTACATTTGGTTTGTATTTATAATAAAGGTCAATGAATCACAGGTATTAAGTTATCATTATGGTTATTAATGATTATGTATTATGATTTTCATCAGGCCGTCACAAGCCTCTGCTGGCAAAGATCGAAACCAGTTTTGGTAAATGAAAACAACTGCACAGCTGAGACTGCTCTTCTAGGAGGTGCTGTTGAAGATTCAATCCTTATGCCTGATCCACTCCCTTCTGTGACATCATCAAGCCTTTCAACTTCTATAACGACAGCTGGTTCTCGAAACCCTGGTCGTTCAGGCCCTTCTGTAGAGTCATCTTCCATGTTAGCAACCAGTAGTGGATTTATGTTAAGCTCGCTTCATTCATCTACAACAGAAGAAACACCACTTTTCGGCACTTTGTGGACTGGTGGAAATTTGACGAGATTACATGCTCCTCGTAATTATAATTTCAAGGATGATATGGAAGGGTTTTCCCCACTTGTGGAAGTCCAACCTATTACACCATCGCTTGATAAACTTTGGGATCAGCATGAGGGTGGAAAAAAAGATCATCTTCGAGTTGATAAGAAACCTTTTTTGCTCTTTCCTTCATCTAATAGGAGATTTCCTCTTTCAGAGGAAGGAGGTGGCAGTGATCATCCAATTTTTGACTGGAAACCTAGTTCAACTTCCAAACAGGTTTACTTTTTGCCCCTCTCTAATTCCCTTTCAATTTTATTGAATCACTTGTTTGCTGCCTGATATTTACTAATTTAGATTGAGAGCATTAATTACTCATCATTTAAATAATTCTGTATATCTTTCCAATTTATCAACAAAAAAAAAAATTCTGCATACCTTATGACTTGAGGATCAAAATTGACCTTTCAGTCCATGATGCCCCTAACATCATATTGAGATGGGAAGTGAACTGTTTGGCTATAAGTATTTCATTTTCTTTTTGTATTGTTTTGGTTTTCCCTCTGCCCCTCTGGCTATAAGTATTTCATTTTCTGCAACTAGCCAGACAAGTATGAGTTACCTAACAAGTTCAAACCTGATCTCGGCAAATTTACGCAACAGAGACAACTCCTCCAATCAAGAGTCTTCACTGGGATTTCCAGAGCATATCCCCTTCAGTTCTATGTCCCTTTCTCTAGGGACAAAAAGTACTACTTCAGGGCAGTCTAACCTTGATTCTCTGGGGTCAGCATTAAACCACCCTCGAAAATTTACCACTTATGCTGAAAAGATGAGTACTAATCTGGCCTTTAGTGATGGAACATCCCTCTCGGTGGGTTCACCAAAAACAAAGAAAACAGGAGCTGAAACGAGAGAAGAATTGTTGAATAGCTTGTTATCAAGGACGGACACATTATCTGCTACAGAACAAAGGACTCTTCCATATGCGAATGTAAGATCACCATCTGTTAAATTTAGGTGTGAACTTGACTTACATTTTGTGAGCTTAAATTTAGGTTTATTCCTGGAACTGTGAGGTAGACTTACACTTTGTGATAATTCAACATCTTAACCTTTCACCCAGATTTCTTAAAGCTAGCATCATTTTTTGTTAAAATAGAATGGTCATTGACCTGTAGTATTGTAACAGGGAGGAGTTTCACAACCCCCGAGAATCCCATCTTAACCTCACACACAGCAGGGGTCCTCTTTTACACTTCAGCTGTTTCAACACACTCTTGAAGAAACTCTTGGTTCCTTCCAGAAATCCATTCATGAAGATATGAGGAACCTCCACATTGAAATTTTAAGGCAGTTTCATATGCAGGAGGTATATATATATAATATTCAAGTTCATTCCTTTGCTTTTGTTGTTCTTTATCTAGCTTCCACTCACTGTATCACTCTACAGATGGAAATGTCTGGTGTGATGAGCTCAATCCTGGAAAATCAAGTTGAGATTATGAAAGAAGTTCAGTCACTTCGTAAAGAAACTCAGCAGCTTCGGCAATTACTTTAACCATTGGCAGAGACTTCACTTTTCAATTCAAATATGTCTCTGATACATGTGTGAGTTCCTTTGAACCAGCAATTTATTCACGAGTCTCTGGTATGCACTTGAATGACAGAACAACAGGTTATGCATTTATGCAGTTTGCTTACCCGTATGGCAAGTACAAGCAACAAGCTTTCATGGTGACAAAGAGAACAACGTTTGTTATGAGAATAATATTTTAAATATGCGTTTGAATGAATTCATATATAATGACAAGTCCCACTCAATTTTGCCTTTTAACTGTTGATAGAATGGGTGTTCTCTTCTTTTTTTAATTTTATAATATGATGAGGAATGTTGGACTGAATTTCTGGGCAGCCCCGTTTCTCTCAATCTGAGCCCTAATTTCAATGTCATCTTGTGAATTAATTTGAGAAAGGTTTTTAATAACAATGAACTCAGTGGCAAGATTCCTTCAACGCTAGGACTACTGCAGACTTTGGAGATATTGTGAGTATCTCTATCACATACCCAATTAAAATCGTAATAAGATGCTAGCTATGAATACCCATTAAATTTTTTGAATTGAGTATACACCTTTTCTGGCATTCTTTAAGTTTTTTTTATCAGTTTGTGATTCTTAGTACCATTCTACTTGGTAACTGCTAGAAATTGTTCTTATTTGTATTTTATTTTTTATTTGTTTAATTTTTTTTAAAGTCTATGTTCTTTATTGATCGTTTCATGGCAAAAGCATTACAATGTATGTATGAGTCTATTTCCTGTTACCCTCTTGCTATCAGTTTCATTTTTGTAATATTTTTCAACCATAGATTTACTTATTTGTTTTTATTCATTGAAAAGCTCAAATTTTGATAAATGAGATATCTATCTTTTTCTGGCATTATTAAAGATTAGTTTTAGTTGATGATTGTTGCATTGCTTTTCAATCAACATTCTACTTGGTTGAAATTGCCCCTTTTTTTTTCCAGCATAAATGGACTTTTCATTTGTGGGGAATTTCGTACAGCATTCATCTGTGTAGTAGTTTCAATTTTGAAGGTAACCACTGCCAGATATTTGGGTTTATGTTTCTTTCTTCTTCTCAATAGTATTTTATTATTTTTTTTTCAAGTAAATGACATTTCAAAACATATGTTACAATAAAGTCATTTGCCTCTCAGTATTAAGATTATTATTATTGTTCTGAAGAAGAAGTCATGAGTATTACTGAAACAAGTGGATCTCCAACTAGGCTTCGGGTTTGTGGATCGAACTTTGTTAATTTCAATGGTTTACACTGCCAAGAGTTACATTTATTATAATTCAGAACATTGATTTTTGTTCTTATTTATGATATTTCAGGGGAAGTATGGTGCAATGGTAGTATGTTGGATTCTAGGACTTGGGTCTCGTCTCTTGGAACAACATGTTGACAATAGGAGATTACTACTATAACCTATTCCCGGTAAGTAGCCCCTTGTTAATATCCAAATTTCCACCCTTTTTCCATTATTAAACATCACTTTTATGATTGCTAATTACAAAGTTACTTAGACTGATCTTTTTGTTTCTTCAAATCCTCTCTTGAGATCCTATGTTAATTTACTATTTGAGCTGATTAGGAGCAAGGTTTTAAAGGATTTTCTAAATTGACTTCGTTTCTAGATTAAATTTCTCATCTCCCTTTGTAGAAGAAAATGCCTACTAGTAAGAATTGTGGGTTCATTCTTAGTAAAGTTTGGATTCGTCCAACTGTATGCAGATAAAGTTGATTGATTGGAGTCTGTAACAATTGTACATATCTATTGCCATATACTTTTTAGTAAAGTTTTTAGGTTATTTACAATTTAATTCTTTTGATTTGTAGTTCTTGAAGAATTTCTTCCACGTAAGACTTGAATTCTATGAGAAGAGAAAGGCAAGTTGTCTAATGTTGTTGTGTTTATCTTTTCTTCCCATTTTGAGCCCTTTCAGCTCATTGGTTTTCAAACAGAAAGTCTGCACCTCATTATAATCATCTTACTTCATTTTATTTTACAGCACTTCACTCCTGTCATTATCTGTCACAAGGAGGTTATTCAGTGGATGACTTTATGGAATGCATTCAAGGATGAATTTGAGAATGAAAAAAACATGCTTGGTGGTTCTTTAGGACTATCAAGCACAAGGCTGATGCTTGGTGAAAAGAACATGCTTGTTGTAGTGAAGTTTGTTGAGGTTTTATTATCTTTGTTCGGTAGTGCTGTTTCATAGTGACATAATTTTTCTTTGTTCCCAGAAACATTTGAAGTGGCTAAAACAATATCGATGGGGCCATCATTGAAAAGTGGATCAAAAGTTGGGAAAAGTGGATCAAAAGTTCACGAACCAGACGAGCACCCTCCCCCAACATATTTCTTAACAAGTTCACGAAGCTAAATTGTACAAGACTACTTGGCAGTATAAGCATTTTGGGGAGGATTAAATATTTTTGGATGGATGTGTATGGATAACAAATATTAGTAGTTTTATTTGTTGATAGCTGCGCATGGATAACAAATAGTTATGTTTCAAATTGTTATGCTAGATGGATGTGACTTGTGAATGAAAACTTAGAATGGTTGTATTGTGTCGAATGTTAATGAATTATGTATTGTGTCGAATGTTAATGATTCCGTTAATTTGAATGATGCTTTAAAATTATAGGTTTATTATGGATTGAATGAATTATTAGGAATTACAGGTGTATTGTTTTCCTGCTTTGGCGACCAATTTATTAGTCGCGACAAATAAATAATTTCTTTTCGCAAAAAATGACAATTGCCGACCAAGAGTTTTGGTCGCAAAAAATACATCTTTTGCCGACCAAGACAGCTCTTGGTCGTGGAAATTCACTTTTGCCGACCAAAAGTTTTGGTCGCGAAAAGTAACAAATGGCGACCAAATTTTTTGGTCGTGGAATGTCACAATTGGCAACCAAATTTTTGCTCGTTGAATGTGATAATTGGCGACCAAACTTTTTGGTCGCAAAATGTGTTAATTGGCGACTAAGATATTTGGTCGGGAAACTATCACTTTTCGCGACCAAAGTGTTTTAGCGACAAAATAAATTAGTCGCGGTAATTAAATATTTAGCGACCAAAAATTTAGTCGGCAAATCCAACTTTTGCCGACCAACCAAAATTTTGGTCGTGAATTACTTTTGCCGACCCTCAATTGGCGACCAAAGTAGCGACCAAAAAATTTGGTCGCGGATAACTTTTGCCGACCAAAAATTGACTTTTAGCGATCAATTTTTTTGTTGCCAAAAGTGTTAATTCTTGTAGTGACTTATTGGGCTAGAACACCTCTAAATATGATTTATCAATAAAAAATCCAAATCACTAATTTTTAATTTTTTTTTTAAAACCCACTAATATGTTCCTATAAAAAAAAAAATATATATATATATATATATGTAGTTGACTAAGGAGTGATTTGCGATATTCTAAATAAATGTACTTTTTGATATTTTATAAAAACAAATAAGTAAAAAAATAGAGAAAGCGAGTAGAAAAGTAAAGAAAATATTGATAAATGTTGATATATGTTAATTGATATGATCTAAATAAATACATGTATATAAAATATATATATATATATTTTTTAATACATGCCAAACACCTACTAAGCCAATCCTAATCTTTAAAAAGAAATTTCAAAGGAAGTATCAAACTTCAACCTTTCCTTTCATAACCTATTATAAAGCTCCGTTATTTTACTTTGTAAATACTACAATAGAACATTATTGGGTTTGAAATCTTTCCTTCCCATCAAAAAATCCTTTCCTTTTATAATAAAACTCCATTATTTTATTTTGTAAATACTATAATAGAACATTTTTGGATTTGAAATCATTCCTTCCCATCAAAAATAATACCGCAGTGCTAGGGCCTCGATTTTTTTTTTTTTTTTGGAAGAGTGGACATCTCGCACGAACTCAGTTTAAGTTGGATTGATTGAGTGATAAAATTGATTAATCAGTTAGGCTGCTGGTTAAAATTTATTAATTCCATATAATTTTGTATGAATCTTTGATATATTTTTATTCCTAATTGATCAGTCAATTTTATAATCCAATTTGTTCAACCCAACTCACTCACCTTATCAAACCATATAGGCTGAGTGGGTGCGAAATGTCTAGTTTTTTTAACACATCTTTTCACATAACTACCTTACTAAAAAGAAAAAAAACAACCAACACAGTCTAATAAATAAATTAAAAAAAAAATTCGAATCATTCGACCCTCAACATCATAATAGTACATTTTCTCTTATAACCTATTACTATACTGGTCCATTATTAGACTAGTGATTCCATTATTATCATCATTATTTTTATTTTTATTTTTTATTCAAATTATCACCGTCATTTCTACTAACACTATAATAGTTCCTTTTCTCTTATAAACTAATATTATACTGGTCCATTATTAGATTAGGGGTTATTTGGAGTATCCTAAATAAGTGCATTTTTGTCTTTTTAAATTAAAAAGTTGAGAAAAAAAAAGATAGATATTTGGGTTAACTTTTTATCTTTTTACGAAAAAATGTGTAATAAAAAATTGTATAAATAAGTGTATAGGAGAAGTAAGTGTAATAGGCTGTATAACACCTTTTTCTAAGCAGAGGGTAGGAGACAAGGACATGATTGCTTCCTTCGTGGGCAACTATTTGTACTGTGATGTTCGGCCTGCGGGCCTACCACGAGTCCCATTTTGATAATCTAAACCGTTCAATATATAAAACTCGTCGATTATTATATGCCAGTAAAAAATTACATTTATCGGATATCGAAATCACATCAATCGAATTAGTTTTTGTTCACCAGTTAACTATAACACCATCCGTTTTTTTATTTTTATTTATACAAAACTGATTTGATCATATAGTTAGCGATATCCGATCAATGTGATTTTTTACAAGCATATAGTACTCAATGAGTTCTACATATTGAACGGTTTAGATTATCAAAATATAACCCGTGGTGGCCCCACGGGCTGAACAACACAGTCTAAATGATTGCCTGCGAAGGAGACAATCATTTCTAGACCAGTACAGCAGACCAATCACGCGGACAACCCATCACTTCAGCAAAAAGTTGAGTTGTATTTTTTTATGTGTAAATTTATTTATTTTAATTTTTTTTATGAATGGTGATAACTTTTTAGGTTTTTAAATAACTTTTTGACTTTTTATCTTTTTCAAGTCATGCCAAACCAGGCCTAAAGTGACTCCATTAGTATCAGATTTTTTGGGATTTTCATAATAATAGTACCTTTTCACTTATAAACTAGGACAAATTACACTAACAGTCCCTATAGTTTGAGATTCATGTCACTTTAGTTATTGACTTTTTAATTGTGACACATTTGACCTTAAAATTTGAATCTTGTTCTAAATAAGAATAATTGAAGATACCATTACTTAATTTCAAGGGCAAAATGGTCATTTTGATAAAATCTATACTAATTTGACTAAAAAGATATTAAAAAAATATTTTTAAATTTTTAAAAATTATTTCTATCTCCCAAAGATAAAATTATGTAAAATTAATAAATCTTTTAGACATTTATTTATTTATTTTTTACCAAATTAATTTTTATTATGTGTTTGGATGATAATTATGTAATGAGTGGTTGTTAAGATTTTAAAGTGTAATTGATATATTTAACATATGAAATGTTTTTAATTTTAGATTTTTTGATTTAAGGGATTGGTTTAATAATGATATCAAAATTATCGCTATATTTGACTTTTGAAAAAATAGAAACTAATTTTGTCACGACCCCATTCCTCCCCTAGTAGAATGGTGCCGTGATGGCCAGTAATCCGAGATTACCAAAGGCCAACTGACAAGGATTCACACACAATCAGAGTATACATATGGGGCTAACATGTGCGGAAGTAATAAATTTAATTCCAATTAGTCCATAAGAGCTGTGCATGGATCAAATGAAATGACATACATCTTATCAAGTTCTTACAACTTGAGTGCAAACAAAGTGAAGTACAAAAATACATCTTGACCAAAAGGCTTCTCGAGCCATCATATACAAGACACAAAGAAATGCAAGCTAAGAAGCATGATCTTTAAGATGCTACAAAATGCGAATCCAAAACAAGTTGCAAAGCACATCTAGGCGTCGCCGCCGTCCTGCTTATCACCTACATATATATATATATATATAGAGGGTGAGCTTGGATACTTAGTAAATGGTACAAGTAATAAAGGGTTTGCATGCGTGATATCCGAGATCTTTTACGAAACAATATACAATCATAGCTTGTAACAAAACATGGGATGAATCAAATTCACCTAACAAATCTTTCAAGGCTTTCAAGTTTCAAGGGATGATATTAACAAAGGTTATGCTACAAATGCTTATAGTCCCCTAGCACGTACGGACTTTCAAAGATTGTCACCCAAAACAAGGCTAATACTTGACACACAAAATAGGGATAATCATTCGTGCTTAACAAATACTTTCCAAAACAAAGCAAAGCAAAGCTTTATCAAAACTTTATAACATAGCTTTATTAAAAATACCACTCACATTGTTCTTCAAACATCGGGGTTACAAGTAAGGATCCAAGGCCTACAAGCACATAACAAAGTCTATTGAATGCTTTTTCAAACAAGCTTCACATGCATACAGGTGATCTCGGCATTCTTCAAAAACTAAGTCAAATCAAAACAAAACACTGTTAGTCATCTCGGGAAAACATAATGGGTACCAACCAGGTCTTGGCCGAGGTCCCACACCTCCTTGCCGAGGTGTGGTCCCGATGGCCACACTCAAGGAAATGAAGTCGGGAAAATCTGGGTTTCCCTCTACTGAAGAACATGAAAAATATGAATGCTCAATCACAACTTGTTATTACGAAAATCTGGGATTTCGTGAGATGAGTTCGAAAACATGGACCTGGGTATCCATATTTGAAGGTCTTATGAAGACAAACACAAAAACATGAAATCTTGATGCAAGCTTTCGGATCAAACAAGGCTTTTATTCAAGAACACATGAATACCACTTTCTCTTTCTAAAACCAAACTTTAAATAGATGCATGGCTTGCAAATCAGGTCTGATCATGCAATGCAACTAGATGATCAATAAGAACAACAAGAGTAGATTAATATTCTAGCCTCAAAACTCAAATCTAACGGTTCAAGCACCCAAAGATCAAGCTTGGAAATCTACTCCCTCTCTAGGAACTCCTCCTCCCTCTTCTAGAGCTTCTCTCTCCTCAAGAACAAAGAAATATAACAAATGATACATTTCTCTCTCTGCCGGCTGATTTAACACTCAGCTCGGACATGTGGCACTACCGGGTTGGTTCTTCTCAAAAAGGTGACTGAGTGAAAAGACAAGACTATGACGAAGTGTGTTAATCAAGCAAGATGGCATAGGCACTCCAGCAGGTAATGACATCGGCTAAGAACAAAGCTTCGGCAAGTAAGGTCTCAATGATCTCGACTAGGAAGGACAACACTTGGCCAAACTGTGCCACACCTCGGCCTAGATGTGCCACACCTCGGTCTAGGTCATATCAGTCCAGGAACAAGATCACTTGGGTTCAAGGATAACATCTCGGCCTAGATAATACACACCGTGGCCTTGGTGATGGACACCTCGGCCAATATGTCAGGGTACGAGTGGAGATCAATCAAGGAGATTCCAAGATGGTTCTAGATGTAAGAGTAACAAGGGAGCCACCTAGGCTTAAGATGACCTCGGCTAAAACTTACACCAAGCGAGGAATAATTCATGCAAGTAACACTTATGCAAGACAAATCAAGGTTTACAAATGCAACATATCAAGACAAGATCATGTAATATATGCAAGCATGACTAGAGTAAAGTGAGGGTTGTTACAAATTTAATGAAAATAAAAACAACCAGCCATTATATGATCATCATCCAAATACATAATAAAAATTAATTTGGTAAAAAAAAAATGTCTAAAAGATTTATCAATTTTACATAATTTTATCTTTGGTGGGTAGAAATAATTTTTAAAAATTTAAGAATATTTTTTTTACATTTATTTTGTCAAATTAGTGTATATTTTATCGAATTAACAATGTTGCCCTTAAAATTAAGTAATTGTATCTTCAATTGTCCTTATTTGGAACAAGATTCAAAATTCAAGATCAAATGTGTCACAATTTAAAAGTCAGGAACCAAAGTGACATGAACCTTAAACTATAAGGACTGTTAGTTTAATTCGCCCTATAAACTATTATTATAATGGTCCATTAGTAGACTAAGCCCTCGTTTGAGAAAGAAAAATTTAAGTAGCGTTTGGTAGAGTTTTGAAATTATGATTTGAGAATAGAGTTGTATTTTGAGTTTGTGTGTTTTAGAATTTATGATTTGATTGTAGAAAATTTGTTTGATTATGAGTTTGAATTGAGTTTGAAAATTTTGATGTGACATATGATATGTGATTCAAAAACTTATAAATTCATAACTAAACACACAATTCAAAATTCTAATCAAAACTCGTAAATTTTTTTTAAAAAAATTCTGAAAATGTTTTTTATTTACAACATAAAAAACAACGGGTGCCAATTGCAAAAAAAAATTTAAAAAAATTTAAAAACAACACTGTTACGGTCAACCAATCGGACGTTCGGGGGACATCCCGAAAGAAGACCGAATATAAGTGTTTTCAAAAGTGGGTGTAGGATCATGTTTTCAGAGCTCAAACCAAACACAATGTTCAAACCAAGGATTGGAATCACATTTCTAGAGCTCCACCAAACACAACCTTAAAGTTTTTTTGACTAAAATAGTTACAAAAATAAAATTAATTAAAAAATTAATAAGACAAAATGTTACATCTAAATTATAATCATTTCATTTTTTCTCTCACAAAAGTTAAAAAAATCAAAAAAATCTATCATAAATAAGATTTTTTAACCCCAAACTAAAATAATCAAAAAATTAAAAATCTAAAAAACCAACACATCCCAAACCAACCCAAAGTGATTCCATTATTATCACCGTCATTTTCTACTATTTTACGCAAGTAAGTAAATGTTTACTTGAAATAATTATTACACTATTGGGCAATCTACTTGTTGGACCACAAGTATTATATTTGCAAATAAGGACTTCCAATATCGCATATTCATAAAGAGTCTAGATCATCTGTCGTGATTTCCTACTGTGGCCTCTGCGGCGGTCCAAAACGACATCGTTTTGGATTTTTTTTTTTTTTTGGTTCTCTCCTTCTTTGCTTTTGAGCCTCTTTTTCTTCCATCTTAGCTCTCAAATCAGAGAGACGAAGATGGACGACGATGGCAATGATGGCGCAGTGACAACGACAACGGCCATTCCCACCCTCGCCGGCTCTTTCCCAACCCCTCCCAGTGCCATTGCCGCCGAGGTGCCACCGCCATCCACACCCTTTTGTGTCTAAGCCACTCTATTACATATCCTCCTTGCAAAGAAGAGGTAGCATTAGATTTCTTCCCCAGATCTGGGCGGTTCTATGATGCTAATAGATTCTATGAAGAACACCAGGCCCATTTCTTAGAGGCTTGTTTTCTTTGCAAGAAAGACCCTTTATGGGAAAGTTGAATTTCTGGAAAATCTTTGTTTAATCACGGAAAATTCTATATATGTTTGGGAAAAAACCAATTCTTTTTGCTCTGCAAAATATGGTCTTACTAATTGGAGATGGGTTTAGGATAGAATCGGAAAAGAATGAGATTTTGTTGTTTTATTTTTTGTTTGCTATGTTTTAAGGGAAGAAGAGGGGACAATTTGAGGGAAGCACAAGAGAAAGAAGAGAAAACCCATTTTGAGGATTTTTGTTTTTTTAAATTTTTTATTTTCATGTAAATAAATGTAAATACTTATATGAGGCTTTGTTTTTGTGGGGTAAAGAGAGGTCGGAGTTTGTGGTCAGCTTCCATGTCTGCAAGAGAGGCAAGAGCATCGTCTTCTTCAATGAAACAAGGCCTTCTTGTGGCTGTAGAGTCCGTGAATGTGTTCTACTTGATGTGGGTTTTGCTTAGAGAGAGAGAGAGAGATGATGATGACTGAAACAGGGCCTTCTTGTGGTTGCTTTATTTCTTCCTCCTCCTCTCTGGTTCTGATCTACAAATTTTTTTATTTTTTTTTTTTGAAATTTTGCCCCAAAATGACGTCATTTGGGGCACTGCAGGATGCGCCGTAGGAAAGAACGGCAGAGGATCCGGACTCAACTTCTTTGTCTTCTACGAATAATTTTCGAAGTGTAAACAGTAAACATAACCCCTCACGCTAAATCTATCAATAAACAAATTATCAATACATTAATTCAATGTGCAAATAGTAAACAAATAATAATAATTCTATCATTACTCTCAATCTTCTAGAATATTAAAAACAACAAAAAAAAAAAGTTTACGAAAATAAAAAATTAAAAAAACCCACACACACATTTTTATTGAATACTTGAAAATTACAAAATACTTGCAAGATTACAAGAAAGATAAAGATGACTACTTTTGCTCATTTCTTCTCTCTATAAGGCCATCTCCAATCGTTCACCAAATCCAATATCAAATTCAAATTTTATGAAAAAAAGATGCTTTTTGTGTTCCAACGGTTGCACCAAAACAGTATCAAATTGAGAAAATATCAAACGTTTCATCAAACTGAGGACTACTTGCCCCTTTCACCAATTCACTGTACATAGCCATTGAGTTGGACCCACCGGACGTCCGGCTGGATCTCCCATCGGATGACCTCTTTAAAGCAAAAATTTGTAAAAATTTTATACTAGGGGGTCGACCGGTCGACCACCTTAGCATTTTTTTAAAGCAACAGAAATGAAGGCAAAAACTTCAAATTTGCTCTTACCGGTCAACCCCCTGGACGACCTTCTCTGTTTGATGCACAATACAGTGAACGGTTGGAGCTGTTGGTATCAGAATGAAAAAATTGACTTTCTTTACTCAAATTTGGTGAAAAATTTGTTCAATTGTTGAAGATGCTCTAAGACTACATTTACCAAATGCAATTCACACTCTTTTATAGACATATAGCAAATTTTAACTAAGAATTTGAAATATACAGAAATGAAAGATCAATTACGGTTCTTGCAACAAGATAATAAATCTTTTATAAATTTGAATTATTGAACTTAAAATACAACAAACAAACATATAGTGGTATCTCTACTAAGTATGATCCATTGTTAGTGGGTATTCCAATCACTTTAGTTTTAGTTATCATGTAAATCACATTGTTATGTCTTCAACTTGCAAGATTCCTATCCTATTTTTTAGAGATACAAATGCCATCTTTTTCATTGAATTTTAATGAATTCGGGCCCCTCGCTTGATCCCATACCGTTCCCAAATAGTAGAAGAGAAATCTAGTACTTTAATTATTTATTCTTCAAGCATTTGGAGCATTTCCTATACTTTGTCATATACCAGTTTGGAGGTTTTCATAATTTATGATTACAATTATATCACTTTGGTAGCATGTTTGTTTATCATGTTGAAGAATACTGTCTAATATGTTATGAAAAATATGAGCCTATCAATTTTTTCAACGATTGGGTCATAAAATTTTCACTATTTTTCATTTTTCTTGGAGATTAAATTTGTACAAGATGAAGGATAGAGTAATTAAATTTGATTAGGTTGACAAAATTGAATATAATATTTTCAGCTATAATAGACACAATTTGTGTCGTAATAATTCTCGGACTTACTCTCATAACTGCAGTAGCTTATTTAATTATTGCTAGAAATTTATTTAAGCTTCGAAAATCATCTTTGTCGATCTTCACAGTTTCAACAATTTCAAATTCAATCCATTGTATATTAATTTTATTCACTAATACCACAAGACTTGGCCATTGATGACCCCAATTTAGGGAATTGACTAAAAATGACATACAGACTTGGCAATCTTCATAAAATTTTCAATAAGATCTTTCGGTAAAAAAATATTTTTATTTTTTTTAAATTATAAAAATTCTTTTTGAGAAAATTGTTGAAAAGTCAAATCTAACAATTGTCTAAGACATTAGGTTTAGTAGATATTTTTTGTTGGTGAGGGATTCACCCAGTTTGATGAGAAGTCCATTTATTATTTTAGAAGACATTTTGTTTTCAATTTCACCCTTAATATATCTGTTGAATTTTTTAATTATCTGCTTAATTTTTTAATAGGGGATTTATTAGGAAATCTTTTTGAAGCACTTATATTCCAATTAGTCTATAATATATTTTTGTATTATAATAAGTCCTATTATTTGGACATTTGACCCACCAAATCCTAATTCGCATATTTAAGGTATATTATGGACAATTTTAACCTTACAAATATTTTTTGAATGCTTAGTAACACTACAAGAAATGTCACTTTTAGCTACCAAAACATTGGTCGCCAAAAGTCACATTTTTTGTCACCGAAACCATTTAGCGACCGTAATATTTTGTCGCCAAGCTTGTCGTCTTTAACCTGTCGGCGATAGTATTGGCGATTAAAAGTCTTTTGGTCGCCGAAAGTCACTACATTTGGCTACTAATATATATGTAGTCGGCAAAAGGCATCTAATCAGCGACTAATATATTAGTCGCCAAATGTGGCTGTTCGGCTACCAACCTGTTTTGGTCGGGGAAGGCAGCACTTTTAGCCACTATGTGATTCGTCGCTGAAAGTAGACATTTGGCTACTATATGTCTGTAGTCGGCAAAAAGGAACTTTCCGCGACTAATATATTAGTCGCCGAATGTGGCTGTTCGGCTACCAACCTGTTTTGGTCGGGGAAGGCAGCACTTTTAGCCACTATGTGATTCGTCGCTGAAAGTAGACATCTGGCTACTATATGTCTGTAGTCGGCAAAGTCATCTTTCCGCGACTAATATATTAGTCGCTGAATGTGTATGTTTGGCTACCAACCTGTTCTGGTCGGGGAATGCAGAACTTTTAGCTACTGAATAATTCGTCATTGAAAGTAGACATTTGGCTACTAATTTGTCTGTAGTCGGCAAAAGGCAACTTTAGGCTACAAAAATATTTAGTAGCCAAATATTTTAACATCTTTTTTTTTTTTTTTTTTTTAAATAAAATTTTCTAAACCTGTACCCTGTATCCTGTACAACCTGTACCCTGTATAAACAATATAATCCATCAACGGTAAATATGTTATCAAGCATTCAACGTGCACACATTTCATTTCCAACCATCCAAAAAATTAATACTAAACGTCCACTTATATATATATTACAAATTTCATACAAACCATGTCTAATCCCACGTCAATAATTTAATTCCATACATAATACTGGAATAACCAAATTTACCTGTACACCTAGAACTTCTGTACCACAACAAAAATTATATTTTGTACTGCCACAAATTAGCTGATATTTACTCTACATCCAAAAATATTTTGTACAAACCACTATATATACGGATAGAGATATAAATACAATGTCCTCCCGACTTGTCAACAAAAACATATCCACATTTGTATGTCCAAAAACATCTGCAAAAAAAGGGAAAAAAACATCATTAGACAAAGAGGGAAATAAAATTGACAGAAATAAAACAAAAATAAACCATAAATATTTCACTCCACTTCAATCCTGCTATTGCTACTGCTACTGCTACTGCTACTGCTACTGTTTAGCGCTATTTTGACCTTGACGAAACTAAATTACAATGCTCGCACCAAGAAAGGAAACTTATCATCATTTGCACTTTACTAGAACCAATAATAGGTTTCAGAAATATATATATACATGATGATTATTGAGACTTAGTCATTGAACCCACCTATTTCATGTTTCACTCTTTACTATCGCAATTAAACCTTTCACAAACAATTTATTTCTTTCTGCAAAACTTGAACATAAAAAATAAAATAAAATAAATAGAAAAAAAAAATATTACATTTCAGCTAACCCACCTAAACTTTAACCAAGCTTTTAGACCAAATTCTTTCACCTCTACTCCTCAATTGGAATTCAATAGAAGGCAGTTACATTTCAGTAGTGTTCAATGAATGGGTTAAGGCCACTAAAACATTTTCATACATTTAGTATAAATGCAGATCCTAATATTGCTACCAAAAGCTATGTTCCAGCTACATACAAAATCAATGAAGAGGCTGTGTCGGATATTTTCAGATTTACACACCATAATTTTGAAAGTAATTAAATAAGATATAGCTGAAGATGTTTCTCAACCTAATTTAAATTATCATCCAAGAGCTCAGGTCAATATATAAATCTTTGAATGAGAAGCAATATTTCTCTTATGCAATAAATGGTTAAGTTAAACACAAAAGTTCCCTGGTTAAAAGGCATATGGGCCCAGTTATATTATAATGCCTACAAAATCAAAGACCAAACATGGCATATGCAATCAAAGTCATGATCAAACAAACAAGTCATAATATATATATCCTCATTCTCTATCGAGAAGTCACCATATTTTGAGATATCAAGCTGAAAACCACCCTCACAAATCCGTAGGTAATAGATTTCTTTATCAAGTACAATTTCAATATCAGCTAATAACTGAGTTGTATGTAACCATTCACATGAAACCATTACGCCCTCAATTAAGTAAAAAATTTCCAAAATATATATATACATGTTCTACAGATGCTCACACCACAACAACATATATTAATACATCAGACAATATTAATAAAGCACACTGCTAAGTAAGTTCAATCTAATCAAGTAAACACCGAGTTTGTTATTAATAATAACATCAATAACTCCCAAGGTTAGTAGCTGACTCTAAAGCAGTACTTTCAAAGCCATCTGAAGCATTGATTGAAGGCATGTCCCAACCACCAAGGAAAACCACAGTGCATGGGTGAAGGGAACTACATAGGGCTTGGTTTCTTTTTCTGTGTTTTCTTATTTTTATTTACTTTTAGTTTTTAACCTATGGAGAAAGGAAGGGAGAATCAAATTCCACACCGAACTCATCATTGAGACTAGAACTTCACAAATCACAACTTTTACACGACTAAAGAACTGTGCCTTCTACCAGGTGTAGTATGAAAACAAAGAAATACCCTCTAGTACAAGATTTGGTAACTATGGTTCAGGGCAGTGGTTAAAAGGCCATCTTAAGGGTGATTGTAATAAGTTTATGTTGTTACGTTGGGTGGTGAAAATACATGAAGCTGTAGGATTTGCTTTGGTGTATAAACTAGGTAAAGCTTTAGAGCTTAGTAGCACAAGGCCATGAGTTCTGGGTTGTTCTTCATCAACATAGCAGTCGTAGGACAAATGGATAGATTGACTAGTCTTGTTCAGTTTTTATTGTGGGAAATTAAGGACATTAAGAAGCTTAAAGAAGTGCAGAAAATAAAGAGCCAAGAGTTAAGGGCAGTTCATGAACACAGTAGTCATTGGACAACCAAAGAGAACAATTAGGCTTCTTCAATCGGGTTTATTGGCTTAAAGAAATTCAGAAAATTAAGAAGTAGAACATATATCAATATAATAAATGCTCACCCAGCAGCAAATTAACAAAAAAAAAAAGAATAAAATAATACTCTATTAACACCTCAGCTGAGAATTATTAGCTTCTACAGAACTATGCAAACAATCAAGAATTAAACTATTAGCATGATCCTAAAGGTAAATATTGAACTGCACAAGTGCACTAAATGTTCTAAAAACTTAGCTCCAAAATGGCTGTTCTTATGTATGTATGTGGGTCTTACTGTCATTTGCGCATTCCTCAACACATTTGCATTAGAAGTCATTGCTTTTATTGATATCATTTCAATATGGTGGCAGGTATGCTGTTTTTGGCTCTCTACCTTGCTTTACAATTTCACCTTCCTTTCAATTGCTTACCTTGAGAGTAGAGGAAGTACCTGCGTTCCTATTTACATATTGTATGTATGATTGAAGGCACAAAGCTATATATGTCAAATCACTGTGTAATATTCAATTCATTTCGACATTATGTATGATTGAAGGCACAAAATCTATATGTTTCCGATTTCCCACGCCGAACCCCTTTTTTCGACTAAGTTTATGACATTTTCAACTCTAACTCCCAACTTATGTGTCCTACTTACATACCGTCTGTTCCTACATGTCACATTTTTCACCGGGAAGCTTCCCGTTACGAAAAAATTGTGGCTCGGGGGATGTTTTGCATTTTCAGCCCCCGAACGCCTTTTTCGAGTATGTTTGTGACATTTTCAACCCTTACTCCCAAATTGCTGACATTTTCAACTCTTAAAGCGACCATATTTAAACAAAGTAAGTGTGACATTAATGAAATTGTTCTTACCAAAAAGCAAACATCAGATGCCCAACTTAGATTCCCAAGAGTTGTGACAGTTTGGCTACTACGTTGTTAAGATGCGCGACCTTTGCATTTGTCTCCTCCCTTGCCTTTTGTCCCTCCTCCCGCTCTTTCAACATCTCATTGGATAATTGAATGCGCTCCTCTCGCTCTTTCAACAGCTCATTGTAACATCTCTCGCGCTCCTCTCGCTCTTTCATTAACTCGTCATGATCTTTTTCCCGCTCCTCACGAAGTGTATAAAAAATTCAAAGTATATAAAAAATTCAAATAAACGTAACAAAAAAATTCAAATAAAAGTAACAAATATATTAAAATGATATTTAAATAAAAATATAAGTAATAAAATTATAAATTATCTTAAATATTTGTCCTAATATTTTTTTTACTGAAAAATATAATCACAAATTGAGCTTTTAATTTTATATTCTTATATTTTATATATAAGAAAATAAGAAAGAAAATAAAAAAAATAAGGAAAAAATTAAAAAAAAAAATCTGAGTCAGCTCAACCTGTTAATTAATTTTTTTTGATGTAATATTTTATTTAATTTCATTATTTAAATTTTGCCACAAAATATTTAAATTTTGTTGATGTTTTATTTTATTTAATTTCATTATTTAATTATTAATATTTTTAAAAATAAATTTAATTAAAATATTGTTTGAAAAAAATAACATATATTAATTTTTTATTAAAACATTTGCCGACTAACGGATTTGGTAGCCAAATGTATATTTACAGCGACTGAAATCATGTTGTGGCTGAAAATCATGTTTTCCCGACTAAATGTTTAGTCGCTAAACACAAAAATTAATATTTTATTAAAACATTTGCCGACCAACGGATTTGGTAGCCAAATGTGTACCAACAGCGACTAAAAAGAATTTTTGTCGTTGAAAATCATGTTTTCCAGACTAAATTTTTAGTCGCCAAAGACAAAAATAATTTTTTATTAAAACATTTGCCGACCAACGTATTTGGTAGCCAATTTCATACCTACGGCGACTAAAAAAATTTTTTGTCGCCAATTTCTGCCATTTTTGCCGACTAAATTTATTTTAGTCGCCAATTGTGATATCTTTAGCTACTAAATTTTTTTTAGTCGCCAATAATCAATATTCCCCGACTAAAAATAATTAGTAGCTAAAAATTTGACTTTTGCCGACTAAATTTATTTTTGGTAGCCAAATCCGTAACTTTTGGCGACTAAATTTGTTTTAGTCGCCAAAAGTGGTCGCTGTAGGTGTCTTTTCCTGTAGTGTAACTTGGTGATATAATCATTCATATTTGACAGTGTGAATGTTCACATCATGAAACATTTATACTGTCAATGTAAATATTATTAGGGGTATTTTGGTAACTATATCACCCATAGGACTTATTGGAACATAAGAAAATAATTTGGAGTAAGTGGAACATAAGTAGGTGAAGAGAGATTTATGAATAAATATCACTTTTAAATATTTGTTCAAATATTTTATCTGCTTAATTTTTTTGACTATCTGTCAAATTTGTATCAATATGTTGCAATGGTGAATCTGTTTTGTATTAATTATTCCGGGCGTGACATTTTTTTTTAAATAAAAAAATTAGAAACTAGTTTGGAAAAAAAATTAACAAAATATTTTTTTTTTACAGAAGAGAGGGGATTGGAATTTGCGTTTGGATTTGAAATTTTGAGTTTTTGGTCCCAAAATTGGACATAAGATGGTTTAGGGAGTAAATTGAGAAAAATTACAAATGTTAAGGGGTAAAGTGAGAAAAAAAATACTTTAAGGGCCAAAGTTAAAAAAATATGAAACTTAAATGAGGGGTAAGTGTAATTTACCTATTTTTATGCCAATGTGGCATTTTTCATTTCAAATTAGACGGAAGTTAGTTTTGGAAGTAAAATATTTAAAAAAAAAAAATTACAAATGTTAGAGGCAAAAAGTGGGGAAAAAATATTTTATGAGTCAGAACAGAAAAATTATAAAATTTAAGGGAAACAAAGTGTAACTTATCTTATGATTTATAACCTGTTACTAATGTTATAATTGCATGATTTTCAGCTGGCGATGGTTACACATTGAATTATTACTATTTTATTAACACACGTTTTCACTGGTTAATTTACCCTCTTATCTTATCTATAACCTGTTACAAATGTAACTATTACATGATTTTCAGCTGGTGATGTTTACACATTTTTTTAAAGGGAAAGTTTCCAATAAATCCTATATGTTGGAGATATATTTCATTTAGTTTCATAATTTTTTTTTGGTAATCTATTTAGTTATTTTGAATGTATAATGACTCATTTATTATTATAATCTCCTTAATTGTTGTTGTTTGCTGGGGTATTACGTTTGGGAAAAATAGACTAAGGAGTTTTTAGGCTATTATATTAGATTGTTATGTTTTTTTTAGTGTTACATTAGAGTGTTATATTTGAAAAAAGTGCACTAAGAAGTTTTTATTAGATTGGATTGTTACATTGGAGTGTTATGTTTGGGAAAAACACATTAAAGAGTTTTTAGTGTGGTACATTAGATTATTACGTTTTTAAAGTATTACGTTTAGAAAAAATACATTTACATTTGAGTGTTACGTTTAGAAAAAAATATACTAAATAAATCTCTGTTTTTTTTTTTGTAATTTTTTATGTGTTACATTGGAGTGTTATGTTTGAAAAAAGTAAACTAATAAATTTTTTTGAAGTGTTACGTTATTACGTTTGGAAAAAGTACACTAAAGAGTTTTTTTAAGTGTTATATTTGAGTGTTATATTAAAGTATTATGTTTGGGAAAAATACACCAATAATTTTTTTTTTAGAGTGTTATATTGTTACGTTTAGAAAAAGTACACTAAAGAGTTTTTTTATAAAGTGTTATATTTGAGTGTTACATTGGAGTGTGTTGCATTGAAGTGTTATGTTTGGGAAAAATACACTAAGAAATTTTTTTTTTAAATATTACGTTGTTATGTTTGGAAAAAGTACAGTAAATTTTTTTTTTAGAGGGTGGAAACGTCTACCACATCATACCAAAATTTAAAATAGGATCTCACGGTAAGATTGTCAAAACAAATAGAACCTATCAGTATATTAGAAAGTTCATAAGATTAATTGGAGTAACTGATTCACATATGTCCTTCTTAAATTTATTTTTAGATAGTGGTAATGTTTACTAATTGACTTATGGTTTTATTACCACGTGTTTGGTACATTGGAAAATATATAAGTTTTTTTTATTACATATATGTCATTTTACATCCATTTTGTTCATGGATTTGTTTCATTCTTTAATGTTTAAGTACATCACACCCTTACTAATACAATATATAAGTATTATATTGGATAAAGTATCAAAATTTTTAGAGAAGGTACCAAAAGAAGAAATAATGATTCATTCATGTTAATCAAGTGTTAAAAAAAATATTATACCAATGACAGCACATAGAGTTCTTGTTAAGGTGTAGAAAATATCAAAGTAATAACAATTTTAATGTATTTTTCATTTTTTTATATTTTTTATTTTTTATACACATTTTACATGTATGTTAAGACTAATGATTATCCATTATAGGTCATTAACATTTCCCATGACCCTTTAATGAGTTGTGTATTTAGCAAAAGATGATATTTGACAATCATTTAATGTAGGGAAAATTACAAAAAAATTAAAAAAATAAGGGTTTGACCTTTGTAATAAAATAAATTCTAAATTTTTAATTTTGTCAATTTAAATCCTGAACTTTTAATTTTTTTTTTCAAACTAAACCATTTGTCTATTTTTGTTTAGTAAAAAAAAAAAATTGTCATTCAACTCAATGAAAATGTGTATTTTAGATATTTTATGTATACTTACATTGAGTTTAATGACAAATACTATTTTTTTGGTCAATTTTACTTAATGAAAATATGCAAATAGTTTATATTGAAAATAAATCAAAAAATTATGATTTAAATTAAAAAAATTTAAAAATTCAGAATTTATTTTGTTACAATGGTCCAACCATTATTATTATTATTTTTTTTTAAATTTTCCTCTAATATATGTATTGAATCAGGATGTGCACAAATGCCATAATTGTTTGGCTCTTTGGGAAGGAGGATTAGATTAATAATCTGTGAGACTCACCTAAAGTGTGTTTAGTTGAGAATATAAATGAGAGGATTAACTATCTCCTTGGACTTAATCACCACATATGGTAATGTAACAGGCCCGCGAGGGACCTCACTACAGTTCGGACTCGATTTTGTTGCGGTTCTCAATCTTGAACCAAAGAGTCCAAATCCGGCAAATCGTTTGAAGAAAAACAGATTTTTTTGAAAGAAGTGCCAAACATGGACTGCTTTGCCAGATAACAGAGTCGCCACCTAAATATTTTTAAAAATGGGAAATTTAGGAAACCCTAACTCGGTGCCAAAGGCCACATGTCCGTCATCACCAAAGTTGGCTCGGGAACTTGGGTACGATTGGGGAAGGTCACATCGTGAGCACCCCCGCTCGCGCCAGTCAAAGACCGGCCTCTACTAATCATGATATCTGTTTTTGAAAACATTGTGAGTTCTTATCCTGATTATTAGCCTAGATTACTATGTGATGCTCGCAGCAAACAAGTATAGACTGGGCCGTCTAAATTGGAACAAAACATTTCATGTTTGTTTGTTTTGAAAATGGTGTGAAGTTGCTACCCGCAGGTAGGCTAAAATGCGGATTTGCCACCTTCGGGTGGGCTTAGAAAACAGTGATGTTGCCACTATCTAGTGGGCTTAAAACAAGCATTTGATGGATTATTCCAATTCAGATAACTCAACCTCCACCCACAGGCATTCAAAGCAGTTATATCACATAAGCAGTTAGCCTCATGGTAAGCATGCAATCATGGCAAACACTCACACGCATGCAAGTATGCTAAAGCATAACAACTCACCGAGTACTCCAAGCCAAAACAGAAAACTGATTAGGAATCATGCGTGATCCTACATATACTGTAATGCCTAATGCAACACATGCAAAATGCAACTATAGCAGGCTCGGCTATTCTAAACATGGTATATGAGATGCTACAGTTAACATGTATTCATTTTGGAATTGAAATACAAATGCAGTTTGTATGATGCGCCGAGCCCGGTGCGTGCAAAACAGATGAATGAATGCAAACATGCTATCATACTGTATGCTAATTGAAATATGCCCTATATCTAACCATCGTAAGCAGGTAAATAAAAGGGAGAAAGAAATGGGGGTTGGAAGACATACATCACACTCACACACCCTTATTACAACATTGCCCTCGCGTAGAGGGTCCGAATAAATAATAATACAGTCCGAAATAAAAGAATAATACAGTCCAAATAATACAGTCCGAATAAATATACAAATTCCTAATTAATTGACAAATTAAACAAGAAAACTGTAAAATGGCGTGCAAGCCAGGGACTGCCTCGCTATTGATGAATGATGTATGCCGGGCTGCTTCGGCGCGGAAATCCACTGGGATGCCCCAATTAGCCTCTGTTTGCAGTATTTCTCGAAATGCGCGCCGGACTCCGAAAAGTTGTTGATCCTCGGTTTTGCTGTAACAGAGAGCAGGAAAAGGGCATAGCAATGTATTTTCACAAATATGTGCATGCCTCGATCCTCATGCCACCAATCACGCAAACCGATGCATGATGGCCGAGGAATCGGATTGCACAACTCAATATAAGATGAATGCAGACGAATGCTATAACAAAACCTAACTCCATCATGGGCAATCCGGAGTGTCGGTGACTTGGGAATTGAGACACACTCCGTCACTCGGAGTACGGAATGTACCTCGTTTCCCGTGCCCGGGGCTACCACCTATCCCGAACACGATGCAATATGCATGATATGCATGAAATGTAACTAATATGCGATCTTAACATACACAATGCCATGAAAATGAGTAACCTCGAAATGCGTGCACACGGGCACGCAAACCGAGGTAATGCATGAATGCGATCTAAGATACAACCTAGTATGCACAATTCGGATGAAAATGAGATGAAAATAAGATGCCTCGAAAAGCGTGCACGTGGGCACGCAAACCGAGGCGATGATGTGATGGAAAAATCAGATAAAATCGAAGTGCCTCGAAATGCGTGCCCACGGGCACGTAAACCGAGGTGATGGTAAAATGGAAATTGGATAAAACCGAAGTGCCTCGAAATGCGTGCCCACGGGCACGCAAACCGAGGCGATGGTAAAATAGAAATCGGATAAAATCGAAGTGCCTCGAAATGCGTGCCCACGGGCACGCAAACCGAGGCGGTGATGTACAGGCATGAAAAATGCAGATCGGGCTTACACTAACATGAGAGGACCTCAGCCGCACTCACATAAGATGCCGATGAATGAAAAACGGAGTGCCTCGAAGTGCGTGCCCACGGGCACGCAAACCGAGGCAATGCACTAAGGCATGAAATGACATGGAAAATGATATGTAAGCATGTAAACCAAATTTCAGCAACTAAATGAAGGGGAAAACAGCTCCGAAATGATACGAAATGACAATCAACGCATGAAATCATCCCGAAATGTGATTTTAAGTGCCCGAAATGGCCTACGGCTATGCTAAACATGCAAAATTGGCACATGAAAGAAAAAAAAGTAGCAAGGCAGCCCTAAAAATAGCATCTTTTCAGTACAAAACATGGCCAAATTGTGAGCATAGATATGGCAACGATGGCATGCAAAAATGGGGGAAAAGAAGGGATTTATTAAGCAAGTAGTATATAGAAAATTCAAACCACAAAATTTCCTTCTACAACTTTGAAGAGGAGCCAAAAATATGCATATTTTCAGTGAATGACAACTCCAAAATCAGTATGTAGATAGGCTCAAAATAGCATGCAATATAATGAGCTAACAAGGGCTATAAAGAGAGGTACCATAAGAAATGACCAAACAACTTAAGACCCTTAATAAAACTTGAAGAATAGACCAAAAAAAGACACTTTATAAGCCTGATGGAGGCTGAAAACAGAATCTAAGCCGGCCTAACAAAGCATGCAATTTTACGGAAAAATGGAGGAATACAAAGGAAGTGCCAAAAGAAATCACCAAATGGCTTAAGACCCTTAATAAATCATGAAGGATAGACCAAAATAAGGCACTTTCTAAGCCTGATGAAGGCTGAAATCAGAAGCATGATAAGCTTAAAGAAGCATGCAACATAGGAATAGAACATGAATTCAAAGCAAGTGGCATATAGAGCAAGAAAACCAGGTTGAGCCCTTCTTCAATGTTGAAGAGGGGCTCAAAATAAGCACAATATCAGTATGTTGCATGCTCCAACTCAGATCACAAATAGGCCAAATAAATCATGCAATTTTACGGTAAAATGGAGGAATTACAAAGGAAGTGCATGCTAGAATCACCAAACATGGTTGAGCCCTTCTTCAATGTTTTAGAGGGACTCAAAATAAGCACAATATCAGTATATATGAGGCTCGAAATCAGATCACTCAAAAGCCAAACAAAGCATGCAAATAATTGGCATAAAGGGTGATGTTGAAAGAAGTGTATGATAGAGGTACCAAATGAGGTTGAGCCCTTCTACAATGTTGTAGAGGGGCTCAAAATAAGCACAAAATCAGTAGGGGTCAAAGCCAAAACAAAAGGGAAATAGGGCATAGGATTGATAGAAAATAATGCTAGAAAAAGGGATTTAGAGGCTTACCCTTGGAGATCCAACTTTGGTGGCTTCTTGACTTGAAATTGTTGCTTGTTGGCCTCTAAAAATCACTCCCTTGCTGCTGACATGGAGTTGTTGATGGTGGTGCTTAGGGTTGATGAAGGATTGGCCTAGATGCTTGAGGGTTTTTTGTGTTTTGGACATAGAAGATGGAGGTTTTGGGAGAGGGGCTCTTGAGACCAATTTTTGTAACCCTAGCAAAGGAGGAAGGCAGCCCTTTAAATAGGCAAGAAAGGGTGTAAAAGGGGAGGGAAATGGAGGCAAGATTTTCCTCCCAAAATATCCCCCGGAGGGGGAGATATTTTGCAAAAAATATCCGGACAGCTGTAAAGAGCTGGAAAGCAGAAAGCTGGCCGGCCAGGTAATTTTCTGGAAGGTGGCCGGCCGGCCACCTCAACTGGTCGGCCAGCCACTCACCCTGGCCGGCCGGCCATGGCCCAAAAATGAAGTCCAAATTTTCTGGCCGACCACCACTCCTTGGTGTCCTCCCAGGTGTGTAGAATAAAGCCCCAAGTTTGGAATCTGGCAACACTGAAACAAGAGTCACAACATCGAACTTGAAGGAGGGGCTCAAAAATGAAACTCTGAATTGCTGGCCGACCACCACTTTTTGGTGTCCTCCCATGTGTGTAGAACAAGGTTCCAATGTTGGAAATTGGCAACACTGAAGCAGGAGTCACAACATTGCATTTGAAGGAGAGGCTCAAAAATGAAAAGCACAATTACTGGCCGACCATGCACTTTTAGGGTCCTCCCATGTCCCCTGATCACAAATATGTAGCTTTGGTTGGAAGAAAATATCCCCAGGGTGTTCAACATTAGCCCGGAAGTGAGCAAAACGGGCGCCGGAGGAGCGAAACTAGTTATCTGGGATAATTGCTAGCCTCCCACCCCCCAGTGATCTTCCTGGTGTTGAAACAGAGGTACCTGCCAAAATTGAACAAAAACTAATGAGAAATGAATGCTCGGGGCCCAAATCACGCAGTTTGGGGTCCCGAAAACCGGCTACAGGCACCGAAAGTGGCATTCGGCCACGAAGTGGGCATCAGAGGCCCCAGTGTCCCTCAGTATGATAAAACAGAGGTGCATGCCAAAAACCGGAGAAATCGGAGATGGTTGGGCGGTCCCGAGCCGAGGCACACGGCCTGACGGTCCCGAAAACCGGGAACCGGGCTCCGAAATGGGCAAAATGGCCTACGGCCACGAAATGTAGCTCACGGCCACCGGGAGATAGTCTACGGGACCACTCTCTTCCCGCAGGAAAGAAAACATAGAAAACCGAGCCTGGTTCGCAAGCCGAGACAAGGCACAGAAGAGAGTTCGGAAGTCCGGAGGCAGGGCGCACGGCCGCGACTCTGAGACTTCTGAACGAGCACAGTATGCAACATCACCGAGCGCTCAACTGGTGACGTCTGAGTCTTAAGGTCGGTCAAAAATGGGGGTGTCTACAGTTGCCCCTCTTTGACAGAACTCGGAAGTCAAGAAGTGACGAGAGTGAATGTCAAAGCCTAGAGACGACCCATTTTTGACAAGGCCGAAGGACTTAGACAATCATACGAGATCAACAGATATATGTGTGTGCCCGCAGGCAGGGGGCAAAATGCAAAATGACAGGCACGGAGCCAGGTGATCGTGCAAGTGCAGCAAGCTATAATGAAGCAAGTATTGACAAATAGATGCAACAGTTTTAAGCAAGAATGCAAGGCAACAACTACATTTCATGCAGTTAGGAATGCGGAGAATTATTCAATTCTCGTCGCGTCTCACACGGAGAAGATACAATACCTGCGCGATTCGTCTGGTCGCAACCAGCCCCAAATGAACCGTACATACAATATCGTGCCTGCAAAATAGAGAAATTCAACAAGAACAATATGCTAACAACATATATTCAATGGGATTCCTATGATTCGAAAAGTTTGACACACACAGTGTCCGGTGAAAGGATGCATCACAATGCGAGAAAAGATAATGCGCGACAATGCATGTTTAAGCACAGAAGTATTGTACACCAAGAAATCACGCATGACAATGCAAAACATTCATGAGAATGTAAATTATGAGCCGAATAATGCAAAACGAGCACAAATCAAGGTGCCCGTTTGTTGTGCAACAACGAGCTGGGAAACGCGCATTCCAACGACGACAACTCGATCGCGGCTTCTGATTTACCTCCCGGAGAGGTCACAACATGTTTAAAAAGGATACACTCTGATTTTGATGAATAATGATGAGACACATGTCAGAAATTGCAATTGAAGTTCCGATGGAGCAATTCGGCGCCAGAAAGTGCACTTTTCTTAAACTTTTTCAGGTCCCCGGGAACTCCGATTTTCCTCAAAATTTGCAGAGAGGTAGGGGAGGGGGTGGGGAGCATGGTCAGCCAGCCCACTGCCCTAGGAGAGGCCATCGGCCAGGGGGAAAAAGTAGAGGGGCCGGCCAGCCAGGTTAGGTGGCCGGCCGGCCACTGCCCAAAAAGCAGGGGCATTTTGGTCTTTTCGGCCATTTCTATATATATATGCTTGCCCATTGCCTTCGAAATCACTCCCCCAAGTGTGAAATTCTCTCCTCTTGCTTCCTAAGCCATTTTCTCTTTCAGATCTGCATTTTATACGCGCCCCTCGGCCTCCCACGCAAGTTGTTTTCGCGAAATCTTTCAGTTTTAAGCACTTTGAGCCGGCCAAAGTTTGACTTCGGGGCGTCTCTTCTCATTTTCACCACTTGAGGTAATTTTGTCTCAATATTTGGAAAATTTTCCCGGGAGTTGACTTTTGTTGACTTTTTCATTTCCCGAGAGTTGACTTTTGTTGACTTTTTCCAATTTTGGCTCGTTTTGCTCATTTTTGCTCCTCTTTGCAGATTTCTCGACATGGCGGGCCACTTTCCTCACGGCGGAGGTTTTCCAGGTGCCGGAGATGATTTCGACATCATGACATTGCCCCCGAGGGTTCGCCCTTTTATTCCCGAGCGATATGCCCCAGCGGTACATAGGCTTCCACGAGCCGTTTTTCGTCATTTCACCGATTTCAACGATCGGGTACCAGGGGACCTCCTTCTGCGAGAACCGGAGCAGCACCTCTCCTACGATGCAGAGGTATGTTACGTTATTTCTTGTATCTTTCGTGCATTTCATTCTCTTGCCATGCTTAGACACACAGTTTAGCTTACGACATAGTACTTGCATCCTGAGCATGTGACTTATCCACTTGAATTTCACGAACACACAATACATCGCCTGATTGTGAATGTATAGTACGCATTAGTTAGAAATTGAACACACGACTCAAACATTGATTCACCGAACACACAGCCCGAAGGTGAACATGAACCCACAACACATACTGACTAAGAGTAGAACACACAGTCCCAAAACTCTGATTTACTGAACACGCAGCCCAGATTTGAAGTGAACACGCAGCCCACTGATTAAGAGTAGAACACACAGCCCTAAACTCTGATTTACTGAACACGCAGCCCAGATTTGAAGCGAACACACAGCCCACTGATTAAGAGTAGAACACACAGCCCTAAACTCTGATTTACTGAACACGCAGCCCAGATTTGAAGTGAACACACAGCCCACTGATTAAGAGTAGAACACACAGCCCTAAACTCTGATTTACTGAACACGCAGCCCAGATTTGAAGTGAACACACAGCCCACTGATTAAGAGTAGAACACACAGTCCCAAACTCTGATTTACTGAACACGCAGCCCAGATTTGAAGCGAACACACAGCCCACTGATTAAGAGTAGAACACACAGCCCTAAACTCTGATTTACTGAACACGCAGCCCAGATTTGAAGCGAACACACAGCCCACTGATTAAGAGTAGAACACACAGCCCTAAACTCTGATTTTCTGAAATTTGAACACGCAGCCCAAATACCGAATTTACTGAACACGCAGCCCAGATTCAATGTGAACACACAGCCCACTAATTTTCTGAAATTTGAACACGGCTCAAAACAATTCATTTACACACAGCTCATTTTCACTTCATTTGCTGATACACGCATTCATTCTAAATGCAGGCTGGCTCTCGCACAGTGCGAGGATATGGCTCCACTGCCGCGAGGGAGTGGTATGCTGAGCTTCCGGAAGCTGTCCGGGACTTGGTTGACTTCGCAGGATTCGGACCATTCTGCAGGGGGTTATCACACTGCCTTATCAGTAGGACATTATTTGCTGCTTTGGCGGAGAGATGGTGGGACACCACCAATTCTTTCCACTTTTCTGCGACCGGGGATATGACCATGACCCCGCTGGACTTTGCTATGCTCACCGGCCTAGACCTAGGCGGTGGACCCATTCCTTACGACGAGGATATGGGTCAGTGGGAGGCTGCTTCGATGCATCTATTGGGGGCTCGCCCGCCTGTGGACAGAGGTACCGGGGAGAGTTCGGTATACTTGGTTCTCTTCCCATTTCCGGCGGCCACAGATGGAGCCTGAGTCTCCTGAGGAGGTCGAGCAGTATACCCGTGGTTTCCTCATGTTCCTCTTTGGCACCACTCTGTTTGCCGATAGAGGGAACATGGTCGGGTTGTATCTACTGAGCGCTCTGGTAGACCTATCACAGGTCGGTCAGTATGATTGGGGGTGGCGCTGGCCTGGCTACCCTTTATTGTTACATGAGCGCAGTCTCTCGCACGCGGGGGGACTTACTTGGCGGCTACTGGAGAGCTTGGGAGGTACATTCTGTCCTCTTGATTTACATTTTTGCTCCTCATTACTTGTTCACTGTACACACGGCGCACTTTGCATTCTGTCTTCTGCCTTTTAGCACTTTGTATTCACATTCCGCACTGCTTTTCTCAGCTATGGGTATATGCATATTTCCCCACATTAGCTCCAGAGATGGAGGTGGCAGGACCTCCTATGACTCCATTTTCATTGATGTTTGAGGGCGAGCACCTATCGAGGCCTCGAAAGACTCTCTTCTCTCTGCGACAGTACTTCGACACTGTTCGGGCGACAGAGGTATTTCAGAACTCTCAGTTCTTTTCATTTTCATCTTTGATCTGCCTTGTATTTCTTGATTTCTGATTAATTTATGCACTGGTTATCCGCAGATCACTTGGCAGCCCTGGGCAGTCTTTGGCAATGATCTCGAGAATCAGTACCCCGGAGGGTCGACTAGTTCCCAGTATAGATTCCTGCTCGAGGGACCAGTCGGCAGGGCTTGGTTCCTGGGGGAACGCTTTCAGCGTCAGGTGTGGGGGTATGATTCCCAGGACCCTCCTGCTGTGCCTCCACCCACTATGCGGACTGCCGACAGGCTATTTGCTGAGGAGGTCATTAGGGATATTGCAGGGCAGCGATGCTCTATTACATCTTATTGAGGGGAACTACACCACTTATCGCCGCATATATCTGATGCCCCCCTTGACGAGAGTGCGGGTTCCGCCACTGAGGCCTACCGGCGCACCATCTTCGAGTCGTGCTCGTGCTGCAGACATCCCCTCTTCTAGCAGGGCTGGTGCATCTAGAGGTAGAGGCAGTTCGATTCCTCCTATCCCTCCGACTCTCGATCATCCTGGATGGCCAGATATGCCGACTGAGTTGACGAGTTGGCAGTATGGGACTACTTCTCCGATTCCGATCCCTATGGAGCCTTCGATGCCTGGTCACAGATATGTCAGTGATCCTGACTCACCACCGGTATGTTCTACCATTTTTCATTTGTCACACAGACATTTTGGCAGTTGCTTATTTATTGATGACTTGAGCTTGTATCTGCAGCCGCCTCGGGAGTACATAGATCAGATGCTCGGGGTGGTGGGCCTCACTTGAGGGGATGGTCCTGCGTAGAGAGGCACAGATGTCCATCATGGGCTTCCAGGTACCCTTCATCTCTCTTGTATTTATCATATTTCTGTCAATATGCTGGTTTTGAACATTCTGCTGTACTGATAGGTTGTGTAGAACACATCTGGCACACACCCCACTCACATATTGTACTTGTACCTGTTTTTCTGATGTATTGCACTTTTCATTTTCAGATGCCTCCCGTATATGCCTTCGACACGAGGTGGGCCACCCGGGTTTTCTCGGAGAGGTCGAGGTGTTAGACCTACTCGAGGTACCGGGCCCCGAGGGGCTGGGCCATCCAGGCCTTACCGAGGAGCTCGAGGAGCAGAGTCGTCTCGCAGACGCAGGGCACCCATTGTCGAGGATGAGGAGGAGGAGGTCGCAGACCGAACGTTGTGTCAGAGACATCTCCTGGGGAGGGAGGTTCCAGTCTTGGTTCCAGGAGCGGAGACGAGCCTGAGGGGGATCCGGAGGATGATAGCTCTGATCCAGATGGTGATGATGGTGCAGAGGTTATCCCACAGAAGAGGATGAGAGGGCCTCCATATTCTCGTTCCCGAGGATACCGATGTTATTTCCTGCTTTATTTTACTTTTTGGCTAGTAGTTTGTAGCACTTTGCACATTGTTAGGCAGTTTTATTTTCTGTAAAACTTGTACCTTTATCTGTTGTAAAACATGATGGAATGAAACAGCTTTTGAAAAGATGTTTGTATTTGAAATTCTTAGCATCGCATCGCATCATTTTGCACAAAAATGGAATTGAATGGAAATGTGCCTCATGTATTTATCGGGTCAGGTAGTGAACCGACGCAACAAATTAAAACAAATCGACTCACTAAGAAATAACAGAATCTTAGCAAGTTTACAACTTGATAAACAAAGTACAACAATGTTAACGACTCAATAGACAAGACTTAACAAAATTGTATAACCAAAAAGCAACAATTCAGAACATAGAATGCGACAGCTCGACAAAACTTACAACTCGATAAACAAAACAACAACTCGATAAGCAAAAATACAACAGAACATATTTCGGACGGACAATCCGGATAATGGAATGTATCTGAAACTGATAGAAATGGAGGCCCTCGACATTCCCGATGCCTAGAAATACTTCAAACTTCCTTCCAGAGGGCAAAACAGGACCAACGCGTGGCCGAAAGCATTTTGTATCTGGAAAACAGAGGGTGGCCGGCCTACTAGAATAGGTGGCCGGCCGGCCACCCCTCCCGTGACCTCCAAAATTTTGACAAGTGTCCCTTGAATAGTGTTTTAGCCTCCTATAAAAGCCCCAATCTTGGAACTTATTCATTTCATCACCTTTCCTTGCAAAAATGGAGGCATTTCTCACAGAAAATCTCACATCTTGGATTTCTTCTTTAGATGGCTCGGAGAAGTTGAACTTCCGGGGTTTTGGCTTGAATGCACTATTCACGCTAAGCCGGACTCCACTGCATCTTCCTTTCCTCTCTGCTGCGGCAAGGTTTTGGAACCCGGTGACGCACGTCTTTAGCTTTGGCGGGCAAGAGGTATGTCCTACTTTTGAAGATTTTCAAGCCTTGATGGAGTCTGAACGCTCAGAAGAGATCTTGCCTCAGTCTCGTTTTGGCCATGCCCAAGCTTTAGGGCGGATGTGCGATCTCGACGCGCATAATGCTCGATCTCTGATTGGTAATGGGATGTTGGATATCCCGAGTCTGATTTACCGATTCTCCAATGCTGGTGACCGCAACGACCACCATTGGCAAGGTTTCCGACAACATGCCTTTTGCTTGTGCATGCTATCTCATTTTCTGTTCGTCTCGAGCTCCGGAGGAGCTAGCATCCGTTTGATTGAAGTCGCTCAAGGCTTGAGAGAAGGAAAGAGTTGTATCGCCATGACTTTGGCCGAGACACTGATGGGTCTAGATGCCTTCTACCGCCAAGAGACAGCCAGGTTTGCGGGGAGTCCACTACTGCTACAGGTAATGTTTCCCACCCAAGCTCAAATGTGTATTTGCTCACATCACTCGGCCCTCGGGCTCGGTTTTTCTCACAAAACCCTTATCTTACTTTTCTCTCATCGCACATCTCTCTATTCTTTATTTTCTCATTTTTCGTCCCTCCCCAGATATGGTTGATGGATAAATTGCAAGTTGTAGACTCTTGCCCCGCTTACTCAGCCCGCGGCTACTTCTTTCGACAACGCCTGGTTGACGCCCTTGATGAGGGATGGTGGTTTGAATGGATGTGCAACTTGTCGGCTGAACGCATTGCTTGGCGCTGTCCTTGGCTTAACCTTCCGGCGATGAGTTATAGCATGTTTCAGGATACTGGGATCCGGTTGGTCGGCTTGACTCACTGCGTATTTTATTTCCCATTCCGCATTCTGCGTCAGTTTGGCCATGATCAGACTTGCCCTCCGGAGGGGATTGAGTATCCGGCTACATTTCCAATTCGAGGCGCGCACCTTGCCCGACATACTACGGCCTGGAGGACCAGAGAGCTCCTATCCCCCGCCCCTACTTTTAGTTGCACTTTATCTGATGAGTGCTGGGATTGGCTTAACGAAGAAGCACAGGTTGGGCCTAGGTTGGCATCGGAGGCCTCAACTAGCTCTGGCAGGGGGCGCAGGGACACTTGACTTGACTATGCCCCAGATTTATTGCTTTATTAGTACTTTCAAGTTTTTGTTATGAATGTAATAAAAAGCAACTTCAATTGTATGCAAGAGCGAAAGAACTCTGTTTTGAAATCAATGAAATTGAAGGTTGTGGTACTGAAAATTCTCCGCTTTGGTCCAAAAATGGTCTTAGTTGTGAAAAGATTAATTTGAACAAAGTCAACTTTCATTAAAACTTTTCAAAACTATTTTCGATATGGATCAGAACTGGACACACCTGAGATCTGTCACTGAGATGCACAACTCCGAATCCTAGCAGCTGGAAAGTTGCCCCTAGTCTGAAAAGTGCCTCAGCAACTCATAGCAACGGAAAGTTGCCCCTAGTCTGGCTGATGCCGCAACACTTCATTGCAACGGAAAGTTGCCCCTAGTCTGAATAGCACTGTACCGGAGATCACAATAAATGCTGATGAATAGAGATGACTGAGATGATCAGAATGGACAAAGTTGATCGGGGAAAAGATTATGACTGAACTTCAGGATGAAGCTGCCTACGTATCCCAAAGATGGGAATCAAGTCTTACGTAGTTCAGGCTTAGGTTCGCTCGGGTATTTTTTTGCTCTCCTTTTGCGCTCTAACTTTTGCCAAGGCTGCCCTTTGTGGGTTTTCAACCTTGCGAGCTCAGTTTTTATAATTTTCAAATTTTCTATGCTCTGGATTTTGCCTAGGTCGCCCTTTCGGGTTTTCGGCCTAGCGAGCCTCTTAGGGGTAGTATTTCTTCAACTTGTCCATGTTGATCGGTTGGGAAAACTCCAAGCCATCTAGATCCATCAGAAACCACAGCTCCACCTGACCAAATTGACTTGATAATGTAAGGACCAGTCCAATTGGGTCTGAACTTGCCCCTTGGGTCGTGGATGGGAGCTCGGTTGTCCTTGAGTACCAAATCTCCTTCTTTCAAGTTCCTGGACTTAACCTTCTTGTTAAAGGCCCGGGCAATTCTGCGTTGATAACCTTGGATGTGGTACAGTGCTTTCAGCCTTCTTTCATCGAAAAGCATGAGTTCCTCAAATCTGTTTTGCTGCCAATCTGCTTCGGCTATCTGGCACTCGGCCAATACTCGTAACGACGGGACCTCAATCTCAATAGGTAGAACGGCTTCCATCCCATAGACCAATGAGTACGGAGTCGCCCCAGTAGAAGTTCTGATCGAAGTCCTGTAGCCCCACAGAGCAAACGGCAGCTTATCTGGCCAGTCTCGATAGGTTTCCACCATCTTCTGTAGTATACGCTTGATGTTCTTGTTGGCGGCCTCAACTGCTCCGTTGGTTTGCGGCCGATAAGTAGATGACTTATGAAAAGCCACATTGTATTTCTCCAACAAATCAATCACCTCCTTCTTGAAGTAGGAACCATTGTCTGAAACTATTTCATTTGGAACCCCGTAGCGACAGATAATGTTGTTTCTGATGAATTTTGCAACGTGTGAAGCTTTCAACACTGCATAAGATTGGGCCTCAACCCACTTTGTGAAATAATCTATCGCTACCAAGATGAACTCATGCCCATTCGATCCCTTCGGCGTGACGGCTCCGATCACATCAATTCCCCAGACAGAAAACGGCCATGGTGAAGTCATGTTATACAGCTTTGACGGCGGGATGTTCATGCGATTGCATGAATTTGACACTTGTGGCATCGCCGGACGAAGCCAATACAATCCTCCTCCATGGTGGACCAGTAGTGGCCTTGTCTGAGGATTTTCCTTGCCAGCATTACCCCATTCATGTGTGCTCCATATTCTCCTCCGTGGATGGCTTCCATCAGACGCTTCGACTCTTCTACATCAACGCACAATTTATGCATTCCCAGATGACCCCTTCTATACAGTTTACCCCCGCAGATGATGAACTGAACGGCCAACCTTCTTATTGCCCTTTTGTCTTTGGCATTTACCCCTGGCGGGTATGTTTCTGTCTCCAAGAAGTTCCAGATGTCGTAATACCAGGGGTGTTCGTCCTGAACTTCATCTATGGCTGCAATCGACTCATAGGCAGGTGCAAATTTCTGGTCAATAATGATTGGACGCATTCGGACTCCACACGGGATGTCTATCATAGATGATAGAGTTGCTAAAGCGTCTGCGAACTTGTTATTCTCTCTTAGTAGATGAGTAAAACTTAACTTTTCAAACCGAGGAATCAGCAAATCCAAGGTTTGGTGATACATCATCATATTTTCCTCTTTTACTTTCCAGTCTCCTTTAGCTTGAGACACAACAAGGTTCGAATCCCCAATGACGTCCAGCCGTCTTGCCCCTAATTCCAGGGCTGCTTCCAAACCAGCAATGCATGCTTCATATTCTGCTTCATTATTTGAGACTTTGAACCGGAGTTTGAAGGCTAGAGGGATACGGGAATTGTCGGGTGCTATCAGCAACACTCCTATCCCATACCCATGTTGATTTGACGCTCCGTCAAAGTACATCGTCCAAGTTTCCTCGTCGATATGCAGAATTAATTCATCTGGGAATAGATACTCAACTGCTTCATCCCCCTCGACCGGGTGGTCGGCAAGGAACTCTGCCACTGCTCTTCCTTTCACTGACTTGCGCGTCACATATGTGAGATCAAATTCGGAGAGCAACAGCAACCAACGAGCTAGCCTACCCGTAAGCACTGGTTTCTCGAAAAGATATTTGACGGGATCAAGTCGCGAACCAACATTACAGAGTGAGCTAACA